>JARHVA010001465.1:3240000-3427925 GCA_037957365.1 Torreya grandis
TAAGGGAAAGAATGAATGTTTTAGGGTTTGTGTTTTGATTTACCTTGGGTTTTAAGCATTGTCTAATTATTATGCCACTACAGAATAAAGAATATCGATAATAATAAATTGTATAATTGAAACAATTTTATTTCTAAATAACAATAAACATTGAATTCAATATTTTACCTGATGATGGGTATTATAGAGAGAGTCTAAAGATTATACCTAAAATTAACTACATAATTGATCCCACTATACTCTCATAATGAAAAATTTATAATGATGTGTGAAAACATAGAACATTTGCTAAAAATGATCCACAAGAAATGGTAACTTCAAGAAATGATTAATACTCTAAATATTTTAATGTGTCTCTATTATGTTGGTGATAAATCAAATATTCTTTATGAAAATGAGTGTTCTATTGATAATTCCATCTAATGTAAAATAAACCATAATTATTATATATTTATAGACAAAATGAATTTTAATTAGGATTATATTGGTGATAAAATAACATATTATAATAATAAAAAGTGGAATGAATTGGATGGGTACACCCTAGATTTTAAATAACTTAAAAAGTGGTTCGAGGGGCATCCTTAATGCCTCATAAAAACCTTTGAGCATGATTGGTGATATATAAAAGTACACATTGACTTAAAATAGATAAGAGAGAGTAATAACACATTATAAAAATATGAAAAATGCCAATCATAATTAATTTTGATCCAAGAGGATCTGGGTCATTATATATTATTGAAATTATCTTGTGTTTCTCATATAGCATTTCACTAACATTATAAGCTTTTGTATCAATTTTATCACCCATATTCTAATGCACAAGATCTAAATGTTATTCAAAATAAACACATAATGCCTATAGTGACATTAATATATAATATTTTATGTTAGCAATAGTAGTTGATGATGCCAATACACTAATTGGTTATGAAACTATTGATATTAACCTTTGTATTGGTTCTACTGACGCATCATCTCCCTTTTACATATATTAATGTGAATTTATATTGATTGTAGATAGATAATAAAGACAATAATTAAGTTATGGAATACATAGACACCATACATTTGTTCTCTAAAATATTTTATAGAACTTAATTTATATATATATATATATATATATATATATATATAGTTATACATTAGTTGTCAATTTTATTCTCTAGTTTACTTGTTAATTTTACCTATGCATGTCTTCAAATTTATCATTAACAAATATATTTTTCACATAACCCCATTAAATATACTTAATTTAGGCTTTTCACAAGGTATCGATATAGGCCTCAAATAAATGGTATTATAGGATACACACTTCATATCATTCCTGAGTGGTATTTTGATGTTTCTAAACTCCATCTCTATGTGTATCCCTAATCATGGATGTATAAATATAAGAGTATATATCTCAATACTCATGACACTTCAACATACCTTCCTACACATCCTTAGATTGGAGATAAATCCTTAGTGATGCCAACTTAAAAAACATTCAATAAAATGATAGAGGATGCATTGCAAAGACAACAATAAAAATTAGAAGAACAACATGCATATGAAATATTATTTATCATTTATTTCTACTTATAAAACAACATAATTATTCCAACACCTCTCATTAACATTGTTTATTTGGTGTTCAAGTGTCATATAGGGTACAATTCAATCTAGATGTCCCTATGTTTGAAGGAAAACTAGATGTAGATGCCATAAATAACTTGTTTAACCCAATATATTCATACCACATAATTAATAATTTATCTAACCAAGATAAAATTACATACACTTTTTTGAAAGTTTTTATAATTAAATAAATGTTTGCATAACTATTGCACTACATATGAAAACCATGCATATGAAGTTAAATTGGACACATGGAATGGGTTATTAGAATCACTAAATGAAACCTATATCATGTTGGAATATATGATGACCAATACATATATTTTTTAAATTATTCCAATGTAAAGAGTTTTCTATTTGTGAATACATAGATACATTTCATACTTTGGTGTCTATACTATGTTTTCATGATTCAAATGAAAAACTTGTTTTGAATTTTAGGTTAGGCTTGAGACCATACATCCAATCATACATGGATTTATTAAATATATATTTATCAAAATAATCTCATAGGTTATCTTTCAAGTTTGAATAAAAGGCCAAGTTTAAGATAAAGATAGCAAATGTCAAGTCTCACGCCGAATACGAATCTAAACCATTCAAGTAGAGTTTTAAACTAGGAAATAGTTCTCAATGACATCCTCAAAAGAATAAAAAAACAAACAATGACTATAATAAGTTTTCAAAGACTATATAGTGGTGTTCACTTCACAACACTAGTAGCCATTCCAATTAGGAGTGTTGTGCTAGTAAAACTCTACATAGTTTTAAGTAGTAGGAATTATCATTTGAGACATTGGAAAAAGTTAAAAAGATAATGGAATCTAAACCAAGTTACATGGTGGGTATTAAAAATATAATTAATCTTCCTATGGTAATAGAATAAGTATAAATATATTTCCATTCTCCAGTGTAGATCAATACTCAGTTAGCATACTTCATTTTTAATAATGAAAGTCACAAAACCCCAATGTCTTCTAAATTAGTTCATTAACTTTCCAATGACCCTCATGTAAATACATACTCCATTATATGGTATAGTGTGGGATCTAATAAATATGTCACTTAATAGTGTTAATTTGTGTACAACATCAATCATTCCTAACATATAGTCCTTTGTGATGTCACTCCATTATATGTAATTTATGTTTTACTTAGGAAAGCATTTATTTGTCATCAACATGGACTCTATTAATAAATTAATATATATGTTTTCATAAATGTTTTTGATAAGAGACATTGAATACCAAAATTATTTCCTAAGATATCACTCATTACCACCAAATTGTGCAAGAGTATAATCACTTATATTGTTTTTTGTGTTTTTATGGTAATATCTAGGCATAAGAACATCTTTCAGTAGAAAATCATAACTCAATTCATAAAATAGGGACATTAGGGTTAAAATACAGGATAGAAGAATCTAATAATATTTTAAAACACCAAAATGAGTTCCTACACATAATGAAGTGAAACACACTATTGATTTCATTCTTATACTACTTCTACCTAGTGCATCTTTATACCTAAAATAATTTTTTGAGAATGAGGAGATCAAGTAGTAGATCCATAAACCTATGGATAAATGACTTATAAGTTCCATCCCATCACCTTATGGTAACCAATATATTCTTGTGCCTAATAATACAACACATGTAGGTTGTACATTTACTATAGATCTCTCAAAAATATCACAATTAATAAATGATATTCTCTTCTAAGGATTTAATGCTTATTGGATCAACTCCGTAGTCTAAAATTCTCAACTAAAATTGATATTAAGTATGTATGTCATTATATTCATGTGAAAACCACAAACATATAGATACATCCTTCAAGATGAAATAATGTTTGTTTGAATGGTAATTCATGTCTTTTATCGACATTCATGGAGATGATTAATGACACTCTTAGGCCATTCACCACCTCATTTTTTGTAGTCTATCTTGATGACATCTTAAAATTAAAAAAAAAATGGAATAAATGTCTCCACGATATAGAAAAAGTGTTTGACACTTTGAAAAATCATAATTTGTATGAAAAAATGGAAAATTTATCATTTTTCATGTGGGAGATATAGAATCTAGGATACAAATTAGATGCACAAGGAGTGCACATGGACCCAACCAATATTTAATTCATCTAGGAATGGACACAACCAAATAATATCATAGAGCTCTATAACTTATTAGGATTATAAAATTTCTAAAAGATATTTTTTATTGGATTCTATCATCTTACTTGTAATATGATCTAGGTTACCAAAGGTGGTGCTAAAATGAATTTTATCTAGCAACCTACACAACAAAAATAATTTTAGGAAATGAAAAGAAAACTCTATCTCTCATAATTAATTGGATTAAATAATATTAAAAAGAACATTAAATATTGAGACCAATGTATTAGATTACACACTAGGAGTAGTCCTCAGTCAATATGGTCATCTAGTTGCTTACCCTAAAGAAACATTCACCATATTGGGCGAAAACTACCCAAGATAGGATTAAGACCTTCCTGTTATTATTTAAGGAGGTAAGAATTGGAACCATTATATCTTAGATAAAAAGACTGTGATCCATGTGGATCATAAGAAACTTTAATTATTGAAGAATTAGAATAATTTATAGTGAGAGAAACATTCAAAAATTTAGTATTGTCTTTATTTAATCCATCTAAACATCAACCATAATAAAAGAAGTGTCAATCTAGGAATAAATTCTCTAAGACATCTATTAGTTCAAGCCCTCAATTTTCTACTTAATGCATATGGACATGAAGTTTGAACATGGTAAAATTTGTATCTATATGACATGTATTTTCATATATCTATTAAAATTTACTTTGAGGTGATTCAACCCTAGATTTATACTTAAAATTTCAACTTATACATGTGTTATGTATGAGGTAGAGAGAGACACGACTAATAAGGGAGGATCATTTCAAGAAAAAATAGGACATTTTGGATTTTAAATACTATTATTTTATTACATAAGTATTTATTTTGTCTATACCTCAAGGAAGATATTTCAAAATACATCAAATCTTATACTGTTTATGTAATTTCCAAACTAATCAATAAGAATCAAATTTTGTACACATATCTGCTAGTTCCAATGAACCTATGGGACTCAAATTCAAAATAATTCCTTTTAGGCTACCATACTACTAAGCATGGTAATGATTGTGTTTATTTACTATTTGATAGGTTATAAAAGATGATAATTGTAATACCTTGTAAGAAATCAACATCGACTCTAAAAATAGCTCAATTGTAAGTTCATCATGTCTAGCTCCATTTTAGAATCCCAAAAACTATCGTATCTACAAGAGATAAAATGTTCTTATCAATTTATATAAATTTGTTTAGACTATGATATCCAAAAAGTTAAACAAGTATGCAACATTCCATATACATATTAATAGATATACAAAAGATATAAACATGATGATATTACATCTTTGTAGAGTGTATAATTAAAATAATAAACACACTTTGGATGAAATCATACCTTTCATTTAATGCATATAATAGATATTTTCACACTTCTACTAATTATGACCCATTTTAGATGTACTTGGATTTATAATCTTTAACACCCATTGAAAAATATTACCTTATTCCTTCATCAATAATAATAAATTTTTGAGTTTAAAGGAAAGTTGAAATTTTTTATAAATTCATTGGGCACATTCATCACATTCAGAAATAAGTGAAAACCATTTTTATTCAGGATAATACTAGGTGTAAGTCATGCCATGATAAACATTAGATATCACACAACTTATAAGTTGGTGGTCAATTATGGATACACCTACAAAAGGAAACACTAATAAGACTTTACCATAGGATTCAAACACTTCTATATAATCCCTACACCATCACCAACAAAATAGGAGAGAATGATTTTGATCTTAATTTTCCATATTACCTTGGGTTGTATATAGTATTCCATGTATAACTCTCGCGACATTAATTTTTACCTCTTTTTACTTTAGAAGTAGTATATACTCTTAAAAATTAAATATCAACCCAAAATTTAGCATTCCCATATAATTGGATTGATTCATTGATGTTAGTGTCAAACATACACATCAACAGGATACCCCTCTTTTTTAGATCATCAAATTAGGTAAAGTTCCTTCTCATCAATGCTTTTATAGAAGTGTAGATTTACAAATTATTTACACATATTTTACTATAACTACATTCACTAGGGACCATTAATCTTGAATGAGGGATAAATAATATACAAAGATATAGGCCACTAGATCTTAACACAATTATTGAGTGTTGATAATCTAGTCTCTACATCAAGTTAAACACCTACTTTCCATCACAAAAGATATAAATATTCTTCTTTTCTAACATAAATCTCCTAGAATTTCAACACCATAGCATAATGTTTGTTAGTAATGGAGGTTAATGATGTCACTTGATGAAGGAACATCACTGCATCAATGTATATATTTGTTAATTTATCATATTTTAGGTTATTTTTAGGTTTTCTTTGTCATGCTAAGTTTATAGGAGTAAAAATTAGGTGTTAGAACTTGTCAAAATTTGAATTAGAGATGGAATTGGATTTTCTTGCCAAATCCTTCTTTTGAATTTTTAAACTTTCATAATAGTTTTTAGTCTTATTTTAAGGAGATTCAAGGTTGTAATTAGTGTGATTAGGCATTGTAAATGTGTAAACATATGTTCTAACACATACATGACTCACATGATGAGTCATTATGGTGAACATGATAGTGGTTAGGAAGTTTTCAATATCCAAAAGGTAGGTAGAAATTAGTTATGGACTTTGAAGTCTACTTTGAATAGATATTAGTGTTGGTCTATGAGTCATTCAAGGTAGAAGATAAAATTCATGAGAGAATGGGGTGGATTAAAAATGAGTAATGGAAGAAAACCTGAATAAGATGTGTAAATAGTTTATGGTAAGAGAAAATTTTGTTGATAGAATTGTCAATTCTATGTTTTCCCTAATGAGGAAAGTGCAGACATTACATAAGCAAGACATTTTAATGGAAAATATATTTTGATGTATTGGTAATTTTGATCCTTATTTATTCTTTGGGTTATTATAGCTAATTAAGTGCTTTTATTATATTTAAATTATGAAGGTACAAACTAAATATAATGTTTGGTTAATGTTTTATCTTATGGATTGAGTTTTCTTTGATGATAAAAGATTTTAAGTATGCCTAGTTTAATAATTTCTATCCGTGTTGATAAGTATAATGAAAATAGTATCAAAGTTATCCCAGGGCACTCTATAATTTTATAAACACATTTTCCTTGAATATCAGAATATAAACCTATAGTGTTTTATGTCAAAATTCATAGTCAAAGAATAGCCTATGAGAAAGGATGAGACAAGGTGCATGAAAGAGATTTAATGAATAAATAAGGTGAAAATGAACTTCAAAATTATATACTAATGACTAAAATTTCATGAAACTCTTTGTTAAGTTGAAACCATAAACTTTCCTTTATCAGTTATATGTAGTCATGTATATGTATATTAGTCTACACAGTCAAAGAAGATTTTGTGTGGAAAACATGTGATAGAGATGGCATAGATAATATATGTTTTTTTAATAAAATTGGTAATACTTTTCATATTTCATTTGATATTCATTTGTATTTTTAATCAATTGAGATACAAGAACTTTTAAGAACTTTCCCTTAGATGCAGATAGTCCTGAATCTACATACAGTCAAATGAATGTCTTACAAGAAACCTTGAAAAGAGACAAAGGAACAAAAACAATCTATTTTAAGTGATTTAGGTTGGTATTACATACCTTGAGGACCCATTATAGTTTTTTTAAATCTTATATAAAGTATGAAATCCATTTTAGACCCTTTTCAGGCACCTGTAGACAAAACCAACCCTATTCTAGGGTTTTAAAGAGAAAATGTGATCTACAAGAGAATACACCAATGGAAAACATTGAAATTTGGAATAAATATTGGGGTAAATATAATTAAAGACATTTTGAGGATTTTTTACCTTAAGAGTACATTTTCTTATGTATATTTATGACTGTGTATATAAAGCTAAAAGTAAGACCTAAAAAGCCTTAATAGTGAACAAGATTGGGTTATATGAATGGTTTACATGTAGAGTTCGGCATTGAAATTTAATTTTAAGATATAGATTTATAACTATACATCCATATAGGAAATAAATACCTAAAAAGGCTAGTAAAAAATTTACTTTAAGAGAGAGTTATTTGTATTGTAGAAGAGTTATTAAGGTAGGGTTTTTGTATTGAGTTGGGAATAAAAATAGGATATATTTAAATAATAAAATAACTAGTAACCTTTGTGAGTAGATTGGATGTTAAGACAAGACATAAAGAGAGAGTGATGTGAAAGTTTTAGTACTCAAGAAGAGGATAATTAATGCTAATGATGAAAGAAAGGAATTAAACTCTTGCTATGTGATTTAAGAGGTTTGAAGGAGATTATAATTTCAAATTAATAAAAGAGGCATCATCTATCAGAGATATAAAGGAGAGGTAAATCTTGAAACCAAATAGAGAAAGGTGAGTCAAAGCTAGGAGATAGAAATTGAATTAAGAGTAAGTGTTAATTAATGAGTTTCTTGTTTCATGAAATTAAGATAACTTGATGAATCCCTCTACATCATTTTAGTATCATAGTAGGATTATTCTAAAGCAAGGTATGTTTGGTGGTTTGAAATTGTTGACTTCATATGTATAAATATTTTTCAAAGTACATATTGAATGTTGAGTTGAGAAGTTGTTGTGAAAATGATAATGGAGGATGAAAGAATGATAATGAATAGGTTTTAGGTATGAAAGATAGGAAATAATAAGTTTAAATAAATAAAGTGAGAATATAAGTGGCATATCCCTTATCAAGAAGGATTAAATAAGAAAGAGATCCAGTGAGTGCTCAAGAGAGAGAATCTCATAGGTGAAATTGAGGTAAAGATAAGAGTCATATAGGTAGTAAAAGACAAGAATAGTCCTTAGTGAGGACAAAATAAGAGTGAAAGACAAAATTAATGGTTAAGAGGAGATGATAGAAGACTTGTCATAGAGGAGAATAGGTCTAGATGAGACCAAAGAATTGATAGGAATATTAATTTAGATGAGGAGAGAAAGAGATAAAAGGAAAAAGGGAAAGGTTGAGAATATCCACCACAAAGAGAAGATGGTGTATGAAGAAACCAAGAAGAGGATTGAGATGTAAAAATAGATAAGTGAGATGAGGCATAAAATAGAAGAGATGATAACCATAATATAGTAGCTGAGAGAGATTGTGAACCCACATATTTTATGGGTCATGAGGAAGAATCCAATCAAATGGAAAATCAATTAATATGTGGAGAAAATAATAATTCAATAAAAGAGAGAGGATATAATTCAAAATAAATTGTTATGCAAACAAGTCAAGAGAGAAAATTGCAGCCAAGAAATAATGGAGGAGAACCAAAAGGTACAAGGTATTCATTTTAATGTTATTTTTGATGAGTATTCTAATTTTAACAATGAATAAGATGAATTTTATGCAAATAAATTGAGTCTAATGAATGTGATGGTTGAAGGAAAATAAAATACAATAGCATATTATGAGGTGTTTAACACATGTGAAGGTACAGTAGTAGAGAAATAAGAGGAATCATAAGTTGAAGTGATTTTATAGATTGAGTTACATCAAGTTAAGGTGATTTTTTTGGCACCAATGGAGAGAAAATTTGATGAGATTAAGTATAAAATATAGTAATATATATGGAAAAATATCATGGAGGAATCAAAGGGTTTGAGTATCATAGGAGACCAATAAAATATCATGGTAGTTGAGTTTACATTACAAGCATTATTGAAGTGAGATGAAGGAGATTTTGCTGACAAAGAGAAATAAATTGAAGATGAATAATATTAACTCAAAGAGATAAATTAGGAGGTGATTTATATTGACATGTTTGTTCCATGTGCAGGTTATTAGAGGTAAAGAAATGAGCAACAACTGCCCATGAATGGATTGAAGAAGTAAAGCAAGAGGACTATCAAGAGAGAAGTGAAGCAAAGAGGAGACAACATAGTCAAGTGTTACAAAGGCCTATTACAAAAAAATATGCCTTGGGATTGAGTTGGATATGATCTTGGATGAAATATGTTGCAAAGAACATGATTGCTAGATCATTTACAACTTTCATGGGAAATATTTTTCTCACTCCTGGGTAGTATGATGTAGGAGCATCACTACATCAATGTATATATTTCTAAATTTATTATATTTTGGGTATTTATAAAGTTTTTGTTTTGTAATTTTAAGTTTATATAACTCAAAATTAGGTGTTAGAACTTGTCAAAATTTGAATTAGTGTGGTAATTGGATTTTCGTACCAAATCCTTCTTTTGAATTTTTAAACTTTCATAAGCATTATAAATCTCTTTTTAAGAATATTCAAGGTTTTAATTAGTGTGGTTAAGCCTTATAATTTTTTTTAAAAATGTTATAACATATACATGAATCACATGATGAGTCATTATGGTGAACAGGATAGTGATTAGGAAGTTTTGAATGTGCAAAAGGTAGTCAAAAATTAGTTATGGATTTTGAAGTCTCTTTTGAATAGATAGTAGTGTTTGTGTATGAGTAATTCAAGGTAGAAGATACAATTCACGAGATAATGGGGTGGATTCAAAATTATTAATGGAGGAAAACCCCAATAAGATGTACAAATAATTTATGGCAAGAGAAAAAATTTGTTGATAGAATTGTCAATTTGTGTTTTCCCTAATGAGGAAAGTACAGACATTACAGGAGAAAATTTTAATGGAAAATATATTATGATGTATTGGTAAGTAGCATCCATATTTATTCTTTGGGTTCTTATATATTATGAATTGGTTTTCTTATATTTATATTGTGAAGGGATAGATTGCATACAATGTTTGGTTAATGTTTTATCTTATGGACTAAGTTTTCTTTTATGATAAAAATTCTAAGTATGGTTGGTTTAATAATTTATATCCTTGTTGATAAGTATAATTAAAATAGTCTAAAAGTTATCTTTGGGCACTCTATAGTTTTATAAACACATTTTACTTAATATCACAATACAAACCTGTAGTGTTCTATGTCTAAATTCACAGTAAAAGAATAGCTTATGACAAAAGATGAGACAAGGTGCAAGAAAGTGATTTAGTGAATGAATAAGGT
The DNA here is from genome assembly GCA_037957365.1 of Torreya grandis. Classification (NCBI taxonomy): domain Eukaryota; kingdom Viridiplantae; phylum Streptophyta; class Pinopsida; order Cupressales; family Taxaceae; genus Torreya; species Torreya grandis. The sequence continues at coordinate 3,250,835 of JARHVA010001465.1, forward strand.
GAAAATTAACTTCAAAACCCTATACTAATGAATAAAGTTTCATTAAACTCTTTGCTAAGTTGAAACCATAAACTTTACTCTATCAATTATATGCAGTCTTGTAGATGTATATTAGTCTACATAATTAAAGAAGATTCAATGTGGAAAACATGTAACAAAGATGGCAAAAACGGTATTTTTTTTGGAATAATATGGTAATACTTATTCATATATAATTTTATATTCATTTATATTTGTAATCCTTTGAGAGGAAATAACCTTTAATAACTTTCCATTGTATACACATAGTCTTAAATTTGCATACAATCAAACAAGTGTCTTACAAGAAACCCTGAAAAGAGACAAAGTAATGAAACCCATCTATTGTAATAGATTTAGGTTGGTATTAAATACATTGATGAACTATTAAAATCATTTCAAAACTTATATAAATCATGAAATCTAATTTAGACCCTTCTCAGGCACCTATAGATAGAGCCAACCCTGTTTCTAGGGTTTGAAAGAGAAAATGTGATTTGTAGGAGAATATACCAATGGAAAACATTGAAATTTGGTATCTATATTAGGCTAAAGGTAAGTGAAGACATTTTTATGATATTTTTCCTAAAGAGTACATTTTCTTGCATATATTTATGACCATGTATATAAAGTTACAAATAGGACCTAAAAGACCTTAAAAGTGAACAAGATTGGGTTAGAAGAGTGGTTTACATGTATAATAGGGAATTTAAATTTCAAGTGAAGATATAAATGTATAAAGGGTATTGAGATCATTCAATATTTTTTATATATTTATCCATATACATCTTTACAAGAAAGAAATCACTAAAAAAAGGCTAGTGGAATCTTTACTTCAAGAGAGGGTTATTTGTATGGTAGAAGAGTTTTAAGGTAGGGTTTTTGGATTGAGTTGGGAATAAAAATAAGATACATTAAACCAATAAAATAACCAAAAACCCTTGTGAACATAGTGGATGTTAAGACAAGACACAAAGAGAGAGAGTGATGTGATAATTTTGGTACTAAAAAAGAGGATAATGTGTGCTAATGATGAAAGGAAAAGGATTCAACACTTGTTATTTGATTTAAGAGGTTGTAAAAGGATTATAATTTAAAACTAAGATAAGAGGCATCATATATCAAAGATACAAAGGAGAGGTAAACCTTGAAACCAAATAGATAAAGGTGAGTCAGAGCTAGCAAATAGAAATAGAGGTAAGATTAAGTGTTAATGAATGCATTTCTTATATCATGTAATTAAAACAACTTTATGAATCCCTCTGTCTCATTTTGGTATTAGAACTAGAGTATTCTAAGGCAAGGTATGTTTTGTGGTTTGAAATTGTTGACTTCATGTGTATAATAATTTTGATAAGTACATATTAAATGTTGAGTTGAGAAGTTATTGTGAGCATGCTAATGGAGGGTTCATAAATTCTAATGAATAAGCTACATGTATGAAAAAGAGGAAGCAATAATTTGAAATAAATAAAGTGAGAATATAAGTAGCGTAGCCCTTATGAAAGAAGGCTCAAATAAGAAAGATATCTAGTGAGAGCTCAAGAGAGAGAATCTCATAAGTGAGATTGAGATAAAGATAAGAGTCCTATAGGTAGGATAAGAGAAGAATATTCCTTAGTGAGGATAAAATAAAATTGAAATAATAAATGAATGGTCTAGAGGAGAAGATGAAAAACTTGTTAGAAAGTAGAATAGGTCCAGATGAGACCAAAGAATTGATAGGAATCTTAATTTAAATGAGGAGAGAAAGAGATAAAAGGAAAAAGGGAAAGGTTGAGAAGATCCAACACAAAGAGAAGATGGTGCATGAAGACACCAAGAAGAGGACTGAGATGGAAAAAGAGATAAGTGAGATGAGGTAGCAAATAGATGAGATACTAACCAAAATAGAGCAGTTGAGAGAGATTTTGAACCAACATCTTGTTTAGGTCATGAGGAAGAAGAAAATAAAGTAATAAGTTAGGAAAATAATAACAAAATCAAAGAGAAAGGAGAGAATGCAGAGTAAATTTTTATACAAAGAACTCAAGAGAGAAGATTGCAGTCAAGAAAGAATGGAGGAGAACCAAAAGGTATAAGGTATTCATTTTAATGTTATTTTTTATGAGTATTCTGATTTGAACATTGAAGAAGATTAATTTTATGCAAATACATTGAGTCTAATGAATGTGATGTTGGAAGGAAAATAAAATACAAAAGCATATGATGAGGTGTTTGACACATGTGAAGGTGCAGGAGTATAGAAATAAGAGGAAGCACAAGTTAAAGTGATTGTAAAAATTGAGTTGCATCAAGTTGAGGTGTTTTATTTGGCACCAATGGAGAGTAAAGGCGATGATATTAATTATATATAATAATAAGAAGAGATAGGTTTTGACACAGGAAAGTGCACCCTTTGATAGGAAGTTGAACTCCTATCTTCTCCTCACAACATGGAAACTCCCCTCTCACCTGTGGGACTGGTGAAGCTGGAGGGGAGAGTCTCTAGATAAGGGCTAGCTCCCTTTGATGTATCATGTTTGTTTTAGCAAGTGCAGAATACATGTGTATATATATATATGTATATATATATATATATATATATAGATATATAAATTTGGGGAATGAAAAGGGAAGAAAATAGAGGAAAACAAACTACTCTAAGGAGGTGATACACCAAAAATAGGTTGACCTTCACACATCCACATTCATAATCAGACAAAAATAACAAGACATACACTTCAAGGTTGGCAGAAGGACCAGACTGCAAGAGAAAGATAGGGAGGTTCTCATGAAAACACAAAAATGGAGAGTCACCAAGGTGTTGTACAATACACACTGTAAGTGACTTCCCTTATTTTATACTTCCAAAAAGAGCTCTTCTCCTGTAAGCTGCAAACTGGCACCTTGTAGATAATTGGTTGGTTGGTGTTGAACCTATGAGAGCATCAAAGATAATGACTAAACACAAATAACACTTAGAACATACATAGAATATCTATCCAAGATGGAGGCAAAACTATATTTTTATTGATTCAGGTGGAAATTTTAGCAGAGCTACACTTTGTAAAATTGTGGAAGATCCCTACAAAAATGACAAGTATCAAATATGTATGAGAAAATGAAAAGAATCCCATGTGACATTCCTTCAACAAGTGTCCATTGCATCCCTTCAACAAGTTGCTCAAAACATTAATGAGCCATGTGTTTTGTCTACTCAAAGTCTGCATTTTCTAGGTCAGAATGCAGTTTGTCCACTCATTAAATGTAAAATGGAGAAAACTGGTTACATTACTTAGCTATTGCATCTTTTCATGATCAATTTCAAGGAACTATTTCACTTGCTGGAGTCACTTCTCAAATTGGTGCCACTTGGACTTTACTGCTTACTCATTCCATGCATGTCTTCTTGTCTTTTATCAATTTTGTCTTTATATGGCTTGTTCGGCCCACCTAGGGTGAACTTTCAGTATGTTGTTGCATTCTCAGTTCCTTGGCAATATTTTTTCAATTTAAAACAAAGGCCATTTTATTCTACTAAATTTGATGCTCAACTGGCCATCAAACTTTAAAAACCAATAGACATTCCATCCTCTTGAAATTTATGGCTTCTTAGGTGTCATCACTTGAGAACCAATGACTAAACCTTTCTGCTAAACTTGACGTCCACTGGGATGTCATCGGGTCCATTGCCATGTTAGTTGGTTCCACGTGGCATCCTCTCAGGCACTTCTCCATCATTGAATTTTCTTGGCACCTATCCCTTTGAAAAGTCCTTAGACTCGGCTGGAAGTCCCCCATAAGGGCACCTACCCTTTGGGGTCCTTTGGTGGGTCCCTTTGTGTTTATATTGCCCTCCCGAGCTCTCACAGGCAAATTGTCTGTGGACAATTTCCCCAAGTAAAAACCCTGGGTCGCTTTGCTATGTATCTCCACAGACAAAATGTCTACAGACAATTCTTGTAGACAAAATGTCCACAAAAATTATGTTTGATGATTTTGTTGACTATTTGACTGTGCCTAAAACCTTTGAAAAGTCTTTAGTGTCTACCTACCCTCTAAAAGAGCACTTTGACTATTTAAACTACCCTTCAGCCAAGGGCAGACCCTTGAACCAAACTTGTTGAACCAAAATTTGGTTCAATGGTTCAAGGTTCAAAGGAGTGTGTCAATGAACCAAGGCCAAGCCCGATGAACTCTTTGCATTAAACTGAACGTTGAACTTAAGCCATTAAACCAAGTACGTTGAACCAAGTCCATTGAACCAAAAAATTTGGTTCAACAGTTCAACGGTCGAAGGTTCAACACATATTGTATTGAGATGTTTGAACCAAACAATGAACTCCTTAAACTTGAACCAAGCCCATTGAACCAAAAAATTTGGTTCAATGGTTTGGTTCAACCATTATTGAACCAAGATACTGAACTTGAAATGAACCTTTGAACCAAGAAACTAAAACATTTGAACTAGGCCATGAACCAAAAAATGTTGAACCTAAACAATCTTGAAATAAAATTAGCATGAATAGCAAGCGAGGAAGGGGACCAAAAATTTACATGTGGGCAAAATTTGGTCAACAAATTGGTGACTCCCAAGGGAAGCATGCCTGCTATGCTTAGAGACTAGTTGCCTTACAATCCATTGGGCATGGAGTCAGATTATAACTTTGAAAACTAGTGAGAGCTTTGACAAAACTTAGAACTAGCCATGCAGGTTTACCTCTAAGGAAATGAAAGCACACACAAGACTAAGAAAACTATTACTTGTGCAACTGCACTTAGGGAAAATGGGAAAGAAAACAAGGCAAAATATGTATAGCTAAAAAGAGACTCAATGGAAATGCTTCAAATGTATCCCATTAACTAGGATACACAATTCTTCACCATCTAACCTGGAGAGTTAGAACGCATTATGCTGCTTGCACTAAGTAATTATGTAAGGACCACTCCATAAGGCATCAAATTTTGCATGTTTTCCAAGCTTGGCTCGATCTTCATCCCACTTTAAGACAATGTCTCCTTTAGTGAAATCTTTTTGCAAAGATTTCTTGTTGAAGTGACTTTTTACTTGTTGTTGGTGACTGGTCATAGAAGCCATAGCTTGATTCCTTACCTCTTGGAGCTCCATTAGCTCACACAACCTGACCTCCATGTTACTTTTAATTGAAGCTGATGAGCGAGGTCTAATGCTAGCAATTCGAGTGAGATGGGAAGCCTAGATTCCCTTCCATATACAAGTGTATATGGAGAGTTTTTGATTGCTCTCTTTGGAGTGATTCGATTGGCCCATAGAGCTGTCTTCAACTTGGTATGCCAAGTCTTCTAATTTTCTTCCATGATCCTCTTTATAATCCTGATCAAATTTTTATTGGTGGACTCAGCCAGTCCATTCCCCTATGAATAATAATTTGATGAAGTGCTGAGATATATGCCATAATTTAGTGCCCATTCACTAGTTTTGGTCCCTAGAAAAGCCAAAGTGTTATCTGAGATTATGGTGGCTGGGACCCAAATCATGTTACCAAGTCCTCATAGAATTCTAGGATTGCACTTTCGTTCACCTCCTTTAGAGCAATAGCTTCCACCCACCTTGTGTAATAATCCATGGAAGTCAGGACCCACTTGTGTCTAACACTGGAAGGAGGATTGATCATCCCTATGAAGTCTAGGCCCCACTGCATGAACAAATGTTCCACCTGAATAGGCTATAGAGGCATGGTAGCCAGTCATTATTTTCCATCAAAAAGTGCACATTTTTGGAACTTTCTTACCCAGGCATGGGTGTCCTTAAAAAGAGTAGGCTAGAAATAGCCAGATCTCATTATCCTTGCTGCAGTAGGTCTAGGAGTGAAATGATCACTAGCTGGCCCATCATGAAACCTAGTCAGTACCTTATCAGCTTGATTGGGGTCAATGCACCTTAGAAGAACCCCAAAGAGATCCTTCCTAAACAATACTTCATCAACCAAAACATAAGGAAGGGATTGGAGTTTAAAATACCTTCTTTTTGTCTTACAAAGACCCTGTGGACACTCACCCATGAGAAGGAAATGCCTCATGTCTAGCGTCCAATCCTTTATGATAGCTAGTTCTTCTATAGTGGCTGTGTCATAGATTAGTAAGCTATTTTCCCTTTTTTGTTTGAAATCTGCAGCCAGCTATTCACATAGGCCTCTACCCCTCACCAACTTGGTGATGTTAATGTCTACATCATACTTCATCACTTTGGTGATCCATCCCACCCTTTTCTCATTTAAATCTCTATTGGTTAAGAAATCCTTGATGCTAGGATGTGGGACCATAAGGTGAATCCTACTGTTAGACAACATATACCTATATTTCTTCAAGCTCCACACTACTTCTAAGACTTGCTTTTCTACATATGTGTACCTAACTTCAAATTCCTCTAACCCTTAGCTGAAGAAGGTGAGGGGCTGCTCGAGGTCATCGCCATTTGCTTGGGTAAGCATGGTGGATATCACTTCTTCATTACTAAATGTATAGAGGTTGAAGTCTTTACTAAAGTTGGGGCTGATCAGAGTGGGTGCCTAGGCTAAACCCTGCTTGATGGCTTCAAAGATGTCTTTTCTTTGCATTGTCCACTTGAATTCTTCACCTTTCCTCATCATAGAGGTTAGGGGCTTAACTATCCTAGCAAAATTTAGAATGAATCTCTAAATAAAATTTATCCTGCCAAAGAAACTCTACAGGCCTTTCTTGTGCTTTGGTAGGGACATCTCCAGAATGGAGTGAACTCTCTCAAGGTCAATGGACAAGCCTTCCTTGGACACGATGTGGCCAAGAAGTTTCCCCACATGAACAACAAACACACATTTCTTTAGATTAAGAGAGATGCCAAATTCCCTGCACCTTTCAAAAATATACCTGAGGTGTTCTATGTGCTGACTCACTTCCTTGGAGAATACCGTTACATCATCGAGGTACACCAGCATGTTGTTATTTATCAAGCCACCAAAAGCCATGCCCATGGCTCACTGAAAGGTAGCACTAGCATTGGATAGCCTGAATGGCATCTTATTGTAGGCAAACATTCCCCATTTAGTGGTGAAGGCTATTTTGTACTGGTCACAGCCTTACACCAAAATCTAATTATACCCTGAATAACCATCTAGGAGGGAGAAACGCTCTCTACCAATTACTTTCTAAAGGATCCACTACATGCTCGAGAGGGGATCATGATCCTTTAAAGAGACTTTATTAAGGTCTCTAAAGTCGACACACAACTTGATCTCTCAATTTTTCTTTCTAACAGGAATAAGGTTGGCCAACCATGAGGAATGTTTGATTGGGAATATAATTTCAGACTCAATCAATTTAGCCAATTCCCTCTACATGAGGGGCTCGATTGTAGGATTGACAGGCCTCTACTTTTGTGTGACTGGCCTACCACCTTCCTCTAATTCGATGGTGTGATGGGTGAGTCTTGGGTCAAAGCCTTTTAAATTACTATAATCCCATGCAAAAACATCAGCAAATTCTTGACACAGCAGAATGAAAGCTGGCCTCTCTTGAAATGTGCAGACCTTGCCAAGCGCCAATAGCTTATCCTTGAAGATTTTGACCCTTTCATAATTCTCCTCTTTGGTTATGATGCATGCCTTGTCATTTCTTAGTTGGTCATTTCCATTAAAAATGCTTTCAAGCATGACTAGACCTTTAGGGAGTTAATTGTTCTTCAACTAAACAATCTGATTTCCATATTACTACTGTAATTTTGCCTAGTTTTATATTTCAAACTCAGCTTCTTCTTGAAGGAATAAATATATCTATTGGTCACTTTCAAAAACTTGCCAATTTGCAATGTTGTCTAGGATAGAGGGTTGAACTACCACTTTCAAATGGCATGAACCATAATCTCGACTTATTTCCCTTGAAGCATCAAATTGAGCACCAATTGATGCCAACCTGTCAGCTTGTTTGTTCTGCTCCCTGAGAATTGAGGTAATGTTGAAGGCAAGGAAATATTCCATCAAGTCCTATACCCTATGATTGTAAGACTTAAATAAGGAGTTCTTTGTTGGATTTTGGCCTTTCACCTGATTTATAATCAGTTCACTGTCTCCCAAGACTTGCAACTCCTTGATCCCTCTCTTCCTTGCACATTCAGGCCCATGGATCAAAGACTCATATTTTAAAACATTACTCATGTAAGAGAATTGGAAATGGAAAGCTGAAAAGTACCTTTCTTTTGAAGGGGAAACCAACATCGCCCCACCACCAGTGCCTAGCTTACTTCTAGAACCATCAAAAAATAGCTACCATAAACCAAGGTTATCCTAGTAGGCCTTCATTAAATTGGGCACGAAGGTGCTTTCCTCATGCAAGCAATAGAATCTAAGGTCTACCTCCTTAATAAACTTATAAGGATCATGCTCGAAGTTATCATTTCCCTAGTCATCCAAGAGTAATTCTGTGACTCCTTCAAGAGCAGAGGATGGAGATTGGTCTGTCTGAGATTCTTCTATGTCGATAATAGTGTAACTGACATTCATTGCCTTGGGTGAATATGGATTTAGATGATCCTTGTAGAGTGGCTTAGATTATATTTTTACCTTGGTCCCATACTTGGTTCTAAAAACTAGGTATGACTAATTCACTACTAGATAGCCACCTATCTTTGACATGAAGTCCCTGGACAAGCAAATTGCAAAATACAGAGGAACATCCGCTACCACTATATCATGGGAAATTAAGAAGGTTGGGAAAGCATGCAATGTAAGCCTAAACCCTTCACAATCCCAAATATTTTTGTAGGTGTCCCATTTAGCTGTAGGACTCCTTTTTTCATTTCTTCATTCTTTAATCCCATCTTATCAACAATGCACTTGGGCATCACTAAGGTGTTGTCCCCACTATCAATTATGCAGTTGTGTACCAATAAATCCCCTATGACCAAATATACATAGAAAGGGGAAATATTTTCTTCTTTCTTTACCTAACTTAAAGTGGAAGGTTGCCCATTTGTCATCATGACATTATCAGCACCTGCTGGGGTAGCTTATTGGTCCAGCTCATGCAATTCTTTCTTCAAGATGCCCTTCTATCCTAGAAGAGATAATGAATCCCATAAACAAATGCTCACATGTAACTTCTTCATCTAGTCCACTATATTGACTTGGGCACTGCTTCCCTTCACATTTTCTTTTGGGCTGATCCCAACTGGAGCTATAGGCTGAGGCGCTGAAGGTACAAGCGACTATTTGAAAATTGGGGCTTTTTAAAATGAGTGTGATGGAGGAGGTGCTATTATTTCCTAAGTGGTAGCTTGCACCTCTCCCCTTGCTCTTCTCTTAAATCTTGTGTTGGTTACAACACAATCAGCTTGATTATCTGCAACTCCCCCATGATTGATTGCATAAAACTCACCCTCTAGGTGATTCATAAGAGTAAAATCTAGCTGGGCTTGATTGCTACTCATGCTAGGTTGAGTTGGAGCCTCAAAAAATTGGGAATGAGTAGTAGCTTGATTTTCTATATTTTGGAAATAATTCATCATCTCATTTGTGTGAACAGCTTGTTCTTGACCATATCCCATGGTTGAACAGCTTGGTTATTCCTGTACAAGATTATTTTGGACAGGCATCATGACCTTAGATGATGAGGGGGGGGGCTATATTGCAATTTTGAAATGGCCTAGTTGTAGTGAGCTACCCCTGACCTTGATTATAATTCTAAAAGGGGGGTCTAGGGGCTTGACCATAATTTGGGTATCCTTGATTTGGTCTGTTGCCTTGAGCTTGCTGCCTTTTAATGGCAACAAGTTTGTTGGACATGTTCTGTAACAGACACTTAACCTCATGAAGCTCATTTAACATAACAATAGCTAGTTTTTCAATGGTAGGTAGGGGAGCAATTATGGGAGTAATGGTTTGAATTGGGGGCAACAATTCTGGGAAAAGCGACATGTGAGGCCTAGGGGCAATCTTTCTAGCTTGTACCAAGCAATTCTCAACTATTATGGTGATGTCATAAGCAATAGGTAGTATATGCCCTCCCATAGATTGTATCATCACTACAATGTCATTATTTAATGCTTTTAAATAGTATAAGAAAGTGTAGCTGGGAGTCAGGCTTACCAGGATGGGAATTCTATCCCAAGTCTTTTGAAACTACGTGTTAAAGTCTTGCATATACTCATGCAGAGCTCTCTTTATGGTCATCAGCTACTTAGTAAGTGAGAGGACATCACTCTTTTTCCCAAAATGATCTATCAACTAAGTGCCCAATTCATTCCAAGAATGTATTGAATTTATAGGCAAGGTCCCATACCAATCAAGGGCCTTGCCTTTCAAAGACAACGCTAGCAATCTGATGGCAATGTTTTCTTTTGTGACATTATGAATACTGCAAAGATTGGAAATATTCCTAATGTTCTCAACAACTGTAATGGACCCCTTGCCATCGAAAGAAGGCACATTTTTTAAGGCTATTCCCAAAATTGGATCATAGCGTGGAAGGTTTAAGTGGCTCTGACCATGAAAAGCTGCAAAAGGCAAAGCCATGGCTGGGATGGGTTGTAACTATGGTTGTGCTACATATGTGTCCCTTCTAATAGGTCTAGGAGGGTCATTTGTTAGATAAGGATGAGTTCTCTCAAACCTTAGCCTTTTTGTAGAGTTCAAAGGTAACTCAACAAAATCAAAAAGAACCCCTTTAGAAGCAGAACTTGTGGTGACTTTAGGCATAAAAGATTAAGAAACTAGTCTTGAAATTATAGAATTCAAGCTCTTACCAGTGGAGTCACCAGATGCTAGAAAACTTTAATTGGCTATATCAGGACCAACATCAATCTTGAAAACTTACTAAGTTGTTAAATTGTGTCCCACCAGGCATGCCAAAACTGTTGACATAGGAAAGTGCACCCTTTGATAGGAAGTCAAACTCTTGTCTTCTCCTCACAACATGGAAACTCCCCTCTCACTTGTGGGACTGATGAAGCTAGAGGGGAGAGTCTCTAGATAAGGGCTAGCTCCCTTTGATGTATCATGTTTGTTTTAGCAAGTGCAAAATACAGGTATGTATATATATATATACATACATATATATATATATACATACATATATATATATATACATATATATACATATATATATATATACATATATACATATACATATATATATATATATATATATATATATATATATATATATATATATATAAACTAGGAGAATGAAAAGGGAGGAAAATAAAGGAAAACAAACTACTCTAAGGAGGTGATACATCAAATATAAGTCAACCTTCAAACATCCACATTCAGAATCAGACAAAAACAACAAGACATACACTTCAGGCTTGGTAGAAGGACTAGATTGCAAGAGAAAGACAAGGAGGTTCTCATGAAAACACAAAAACAAAGACTCACCAAGGTGTTATACAATACACACTGTAAGTGACTTCCCCTATTTTATACTTCTAAAAAGAGCTCTTCTCTTGTAAGCTGCAAACTAGTGCCTTGTAGATAATTGGTCTGTTGGTGTTGAACCTATGAGAGCATCAAAGATAATGATTAAACACAAATAACACTCAGAACATACATAGAATATCTATCCAAGATGGAGGAAAAACTATATTTTTATTGATTCAGGTGGAAATTTTAGTAGAGCTGCGCTTTTTAAAATTGTGGAAGATCCCTACAAAAATGACAAGTATCAAATATATATGAGAAACAAAAAGAAGCCCATGTGACATTCCTTTAACAAGTGGCCATCACGTCCCTTCATCAAATTACTCAAAACATTAATGAGCCATGTGCTTTGTTTACTTGAAGTCTACATTTTCTAGGTCAAAATGCGGTTTGTCCACTCATTAAATGTAAAATGGAGAAAACTAGTTATATTACTTAGTTGTTGCATCTTCTCATGATCAATTTGAAGGAACTATTTCACCTGCTGGAGTCACTTCTCAAATTGGTGCCACTTGGACTTAACTGCTTGCTCATTCCATGCATGTCTTCTTGTATTTTATCAATTTTGTCTCTATTTGACTTATTCAGCCCCCTAGGGGTGAACTTTTAGTAGGTTCCTGCATTCTAGGTTCCTTGGCAATATTTTCTTAGTTTGAAACAAAGGCCATTTTATTCTACTAAATTTGATGCTCAACTGGCCATCAAGCTTTAAAAACCAATGGACATTCCATCTTCTTGAAATTAATGGCTTCTCATGCATCATCACTTAAGAACCAACAGCTAAACTATTTTGCTAAACTTGACGTCCATCGAGACATCATCGGGTCCATTGCCACGTCAGTTGGGTCCACGTGGCATCCTCTCGGTCACTTCTCCATCCTTGAATTTTCCTAGCACTTGTCCCTTTGAAAAGTCCTTAGACTTGGTTGGAAGTCCCCCACAAGGGCACCTACCCTTTGGGGTCCTTTGGCAGGTCCCTTTGTGTTTGTATTGCCCTCTCGGGCTCCTGCGGGCAAATTGTCTACAGACAATTTCCCCAGGTAAAAACCCCAGGTCGCTTTGCTATGTATTTTCATGGACAAAATGTCTGTGAACAATTCCCACAAACAAAATGTCTGTAAAAATTATGTCTGATGATTTTGTTGACTATTTGACTACGCCCAAAACCTTTGAAAAGTCTTTAGTGTCAGCCTGCCCTCCAAAAGGGCACTTTGACTGTTTGACCTGCCCTTCGGCCAAGGGCAGACCCTTGAACCGAACCTGTTAAACCAAAATTTGGTTCAATAGTTCAAGGTTCAAAGGAGTGTGTCGATGAACCAAGGCCAAGCCCGATGAACTCTTTTCATTGAACCGAACATTGAACTTAAGCCGTTGAACCAAGAACGTTGAACCAAGTCTGTTGAGCCAAAAAATTTGGTTCAACGGTTCAACAGTATGAAGGTTCAACACATATTGTATTGAGATGTTTGAACTAAACAATGAACTCCTTGAACTTGAACCAAGCCCGTTGAACCAAAAATTTTGGTTCAATGGTTTGGTTTAACCATTATTGAACCAAGAGACTAAACTCAAAATGAACCTTTGAACCAAGAAACTGAAACATTTAAACCAGGCCATGAACCAAAAAATGTTGAACCTGAACAATCCTAAAATAAAATTGCCATGAACAACAAGGGAGGAAGGTGACCAAAATTTTTACTTGTGGGCAAAATTTGGTCAATAATATGGTAGCATATCATGGAGGAATTAGAGGATTTGAGTCTCATAGGAGACTAATAAAATATCATGGCAGTTGAGTTCACATTACAATAAATATTGAGGCAAGATGAAGAAGGATATTTGGTAGCCAAAGAGTAAGAATATAAATAGGAATAAGATTAAATCTAAGAGATAAATTAGGAGGTGATTTTGATTAACATTCTTGTTCCATGTGTAGGTTATTGAAGGCAAAAAAAAGAGCAGTAGCTACTCATGAATAGATTGAAGAAGTAGAGCAAGAGGAATATCAAGAGAGAAGTGAATCAAAGAGGAGCCAAAAAAATCAATTGTTAAAAACTCCTAGTACCATAAATATGCCTTGAGATCTAGGTGGATATGAGCTTGGATGAAATATTCTACAAAGAACATGATTTCTAGATCAATTAAAAATTTCATGGGAAAGATTTTTCTCACTCCTCGGTAGTATGATGTAGGAACATCACTACATAAATGTATATATTTGTAAATTTTTCAAATTTGGGGTATTTGGATTTTTTTTTTGTAATTTTAAGTTTATAGGAGTCACATTTTGGTGTTATAACTTGTCAAAATTTGAATTAGTGTCGTAATTGGATTTTGTCTCCAAATCCTTCTTTTGAATTTTTAAACTTTCATAAGAGTTTTTAGTCTTGTTTTAAGAATATTAAAGGTTTTAATTAGTGTGATTATGACTTATAAATGTGGTAAAATATGTTATAACACATACATGACTGACATGATGAGTCATTATGGTGAACAAGATAGTGGTTAGGAAGTTTTCAATGTGCAAAAGGTAGTTAGAAATTAGTTATGGATTTTGAAGTCTTTTTTGAATAGATAGTAGTGTTGGTGTATGATTAATTAAAGGTAGAAGATATAATTCATGATATAATGGGGTGGATTAAAAATTATTAATGGATAAAAAACCTAATAATATATATAAACATTTCATGGTAAGAGAAAATTTCTATTGATAGAATTGTCAATTCTATGTTTTCCCTAATGAATAAAGTGTCGACATTGCATGAGCAAAAAATTTTAATGGAAAAGATATTTTCATTTATTTTTAATTTGGATTCATATGTATTATTTGGTTTTTTATAGCTTATGAAGTGGTTTTTTTTATATTTATATTATCAAAAGGATAGACTACATACCCTATTTGGTTAATGTTTTATCTTATGGACTGGGTTTTATTTGATGATAAAAGATTTTGGGTATGGTTGGTTTAATCATTTATATCCTTGTTAATAAGTATAAATAAAATAGTCTCAAAGTTATCTTTGGGAAATCTATAATTTTATAAACATTTTTTCCTTGAAGATCACAGTACAAACATGTAGTGTTTTGTGTCTGAATTCACAATCAAAGAATACCCTATGAGAAAGTATGAGATAAGGTGTGTGAAAGAGATTAAATGAATTAATAAGGTGAAAAGTAAATTCACAACCATATACTAATGATTAAATTTGCATGAAACCCTTTTTTAATTTTAAACCATAAACTTTCATGTATCAGTTATATGCAATCATGTAGATGTATATTGGTCCACACAGTCAAAGAAGATTCTTTGTGGAAAACATGTAATAGAGATGGCATAAAAGGTACATGTTATTGGAATAAGATTTTTAATACTTTTTCATATGTCATTTGATATTTATTTTGGGTTTTAATACTTTGAGAGATAATAACCTTTAAGAACTTTCCCTTAGATGCACACAGTCCTGAATCTACATACAGTCAAACGAGTGTCTTATAAGAAACCTTGAAAAGAGACAAACGAATGAAAAACACCTATTATAAGTGATGTATGTTTGTATTAAATTCCTTGAGGACCCATTACAATTGTTTTAAATCTTATATAAATCATGAAATCCATTTTAGACCCTTCTCAGTCACATATAAATAGAGTCAACCCTGTTTATAGGGTTTTAAAGAGAAAATGTGATTTGAAAGAGAATCCACTAATGGAAAACATTGATATTTGGTAGAAAGATTGGGGTGAAGTTAAGTGAATACATTTTGATGATTTTTTTCTTGAAGAGTATGTTTCTATACATATATTTTTTGACTGTGTATACAAAGTTGTAAGTAAGACTTAAAAGGCCTTAACAATGAACAAGATTGGGTTAGAAGAGTGGTTTACATGTAGATTTGATAATTTAAATATCATGTGAAGATATAAATTGATAAAGGGTATTAATATCAGGTAATAGTTTTTATATATCTATCTGTATACATTCATAAAGGAAAGAAATCCTTAAAATAAGGTTAGTAGAAATTTTACTTTAAGAGAGATTTATTTATATGGTAGAAGAGCTGTTAAGGTAGGGTTTGTGGATTGAGTTGGGAATAAAAAATAATATATATTGAACCAATAAAATAACTAGTAACCCTTGTGAATAGAGTGGATGTTAAGGCAAGACACAAAGAGAGAGTGATATGATATTTTTGGTACTCAAGAAGAGGATAATGTGTGATAATGATGAAAGGATAGGGAGTCAACACTTGATATGTGATTTAATAGGTTTTAGGAGGATTTTAATTTCAAAATAAGAGAAGAGGCATCATATTTCATATATATAAAGGAGAGGTAAACCTTGAAACCAAATAGATAAAGGTGAGTAAGAGCTAGGAGATAGAAGCAGAGGTAAGAATAAGTGTTAATGAATGAGTTTCTTATTTCATTCAATTAAGAAAACTTGATGAAACCCTTTGCATCATCACTAAATTAATTATTTATAAAGTGGTTGATACTTTTAGTTACCTAAAGTGGTATTTGAGTTCTAAGAGTAATAATTTAGACTAATTGTCCCTGGCTTATCCCTAGATTATCCTTATACATATCCTAGATCCTATTTTCACACTTATGAGACCTTCATGTGGACCAAATGCATCCCTAGTCAATCCCTAAAGTAGTCCCAAACCCTTATTAACCAATGTTGGTCCTTTGTGCCTAGTTGTTCTACCAATTGGACACTAGAGCCATAATAAGGACACTAGAAATACATGGCGTTAATGTCCTTTTACCTATCTCTTCCCATATGGATACATTTTCAAAACTATAACTTCCTAAGGTCAACCTAGACATATTTTATCACCTGCATAAGCATCATAATAGTACAAATACATGAATTTTATCCCTATAAACAATATATGTAAATTAGATTCAAAATACACATTCAAACTCAGAACAAATTGTGTAAAATTAAGGTTATTAGTCCTTATTCTACCGTACTTTAGCATACTTTCAACTAAAATAGCCCTAAGCTCAAATTATCAAGATTTGTAGTTTCAATAAAATTCAAGGTACTCAAGGCCACTATCATACTAGGATCAATTTAACATCCAATAAAACATAGGTGGGTAGAAATACATCAGGTTTGATCCATCCTTATAGTATTGGTATTTAGTAAAATCTCTTCATAATGGGGTGTTGAGGATGTCCAACCTACCCTACTAACAAACACACTTTTAGCTCATATCAACTAGATACCCTAGTTACATGAAGTATTAGGGTTTGAAAAATAAATCAATCATTATAGTAAAAATACAAGGTTCTAAAACTCATGCACATAAGAATATACCCAAGAAATCCAGACATAGGTACACCAAGAAGCTTGATATAGTCCGACATAGAGGACAATACTGCCAATAATAAGACACTACTACCATGTTTCCAATAATGGCAATAATATCTAATTATGGTGCTACTATATAGGATAAATTATGACATTGGGGTTTATTTTATGACACTCAATCCAACATCCATCTCAATTTATAGCACCCAGATCATTTGTATCAGTTATTTTCTAGCTAAGTATTCCTTATACTATTTATTGTTATTTTTAGCAAATTTAAAGCTAATCAATTCTATACAAAATTAATGGATATATTTATTACATATTATTTACCTAATTTAATCTACTTAGATCTTTAATAAACATAATATTTACATACACTTTTGAAGTCCTAAAAGGTTAAAACATTTGTTGAACCCAACTTAATTTGAGCATTGCACAAAACCTAACCCTATATAATCCTAGGGTTTATGTTTCGAACCTTCTAAGACCCACACTCAAATTTTATATCCATAAATTTTACAATTTTATTTGATATAATCATTATAATAATTATAGAATAATTGTATCACTTTTTATTGCAAAGTTTAATACTTTCATTTGCATGTTTGTTCCCTTTAGTTCAGAATGAACTTAGAAAAGACATAAACACATATATAGATGATGTTTTATATCAATTAAAATCTATTTCATATTTCATATCATGTTATCTTTCTATTATGTTGAATTCCATTAATAAGCAAACCCTTAAACACATAGAGGATTTAACACATTATCTAACAACCAGGTTTCAAGTTTCAATGTCATATCTTATGCACATAAAAAAATCTCCTCATCCACATCTCCATGAGGGTGATAGCTAATTTCCCTCTAACCAAACCATTTTATCACTCCTCCATGAGATGAATCATCCTATACCAATGTCACTAAACCCCATACTCATCCTATTCACACCTCTTCCCTATAGGGTATGTGCTTACATGTTCAATTAAAATCAACTAGGGTTTGCACTTGTGAGACTCTAAAGGATCAAATTATCGATATGATAAAACTAATATCATATTTACAAAATCAAAAATAGTTATTAAGTGAAAAAGTTGCATTATTGGCAATTCACATTACATGTACATAGTCTTCAAAATATGCTAGTGTAAACCATGTATATATATCTACACATAGTGAGGTTGTGCCTAACACTCTTTCATATCCAAATAATAAATCAAAACAAAGTAAAGATATAATTAGTGATTCAAAAATCATTCAAATATCAAATAAGAGTTCATGTGAGATACTAAGGGAAATGATTAAAGTTAAATTGATCAACCTACCTCTTTTACTCCTAATGAGGAGATCTAGATATTATTGTGCATATCAAAGAATGCATGGGCACCACAATGCTTCATGTTTATCACCAAAAAGGAAAATATAATAGATAATGGATATAGATGACTCAATTAATGACACTTCATCTAAACAACATACAATGACACATCTACAAATTTAAAAATGGTCAAATTCAAAAACAATAAAAATTGGTTACCAAAGAATAACCTAGAATATTAAAAGGCTCATAATGAAAAATCATAGGAATAAAAAATATTAAAATCATAGGTAATAAAAGTAAAATATGAAAATATACATCTCCAAAATGAGGCTCAACCTTTAAATTAGTATGAGTTTGGTCAAAAATATATACAATAGTTTGATTATTATGGTCAAGGTTTGGGCAAGTAGGCCCAATGCATCACATATCCTATTCTAATAGTTTATAATGTTTATAAAAAATGTTTGGGATTTATTATAAATCTTAAGTGACATCATTCATAGATATATTTTATCAATTCAAAAAGTCTAGATACATAGAAAATGTTATAGAAAGATTAAGAAATTTAGTTACAAATTCAAAACCATGTTAAACCAACAAGAATTCTCAAAAAAGGCTTTGTATAAAAAGATCCTCCAGATCACCATATGCCTAAAATAAACATATTTGAAAAGGGAAAAATCATAATCAATATTCCAAAGCATAATTCAAAAAGGTTAACTCTACAGTATGAGGCAATTCCCTCTAACATTCTAGGTTATTATGATTATGATGATGAATAGTACTCAAATTACTATTACAAAACCATTCAACTATGACATAATTGTCACACCGCATGAGAGATTACCATTCCTATTTTTTACATAGGCCATAATGATAGTGAGTCTCTCATGAGACTCATTGGTTAGTATTGTTCATCTCTACTTGTACATAGTTCCTATAGACACTATAATTTCTTACCCCTAGGGATTAGTAATTAGGTATGATAGGTTATATTTATTTAAATCCCCTAAATAAACCCTATCCTAAGGTTTACATTATTTCCCATTTACTATCCTGATAAATAACCTTTAATTTTACCCCTTTACCATTCCCAACATCTTAAAACCATTTATGACCTAGGAATCTACCTCCATAACCAATTTAACCCCATGTGGAATCATTAAAAATAACTCCACCTATCCTCAAGCAAGTCTCACCCATGGTTTCAACAAAGGACCTTTTTGGATGAATCAATGACAATTATCCCAAGATTAGCTCTGATTCTCCATATCGATGTCAATCCATAAATATGTAGCCTACCTTTGCATTTAGGACCAAAACATTAAAGGACTTAAATCACTGTTAAAATCCCTAAATATTTTTATGACATTTCTAATGACATTATACTATATTTCATTTCATTCAACCACATCCTTTGTGAAAATTGAGCTACTTCATGTGCTTGTGGAGGAATTACATTCTATTCACAAGTCATTTGAAGGTAAGTATCACATGTTATTTTATCATTATCTTTCACTCAATATTAATTTATCTATTTAATTTATCATTAAAATAATATTATCACCCCTCTGCATACATTTATCAATATGTTAGCAAATTTGTCTCATTTCTATTCTCTATTTTATTAAAATCAGACATAGGAGAGAATTGACATGGATTTATTCTAAATCAGCACCAATTTTGTTGATCAATGTTTATCCTATTAGGATTAATGTCAATATATTATGTTTAATACACTAGACCTAAGACCTTATCATAAGCCTTTGTTTTTAATCATTTTTGTTCATTACTATTGTTTGAACATGGTCTTCTACTTATAGATGACTCTACCTAGTTTAGTTCATGATTTAACCAACATCATTGATCTCCCCATAGTTTCTCAGCCTTTATTTTTAGATCATAGTGATATAGCCTTTAAGGTAGCCATTTGCACCATCATCTATTCACCCTCTTATGAATCTTATAAATAATAATTAGTTTTTATTCAAAATGATTTAGATTTTACTTCTACTTATTGGGAAGAATGCCTTATTTGCATTACTAAATTAATCAAGAAATCTTAATTAGTTATATATCACATCATTTATCTATTATAATTTATTATGTTTATTATTTACTTAATTACATAAATAGTGGATTGACATCCTTCTAAGGAAGTATACCACTTCTTAAAATTTATATTTGATCAGGAAGTCCACCCATCTATTTTATTAATCCATTTTTGTTAAGTATTCACATGTGTATAGTTTAGCCTTCCTAGCCAAAAGGAGTTGTCACTATCATTAGATTTAAGTGGTACACAACTTTTAATGTTCCATAAATATTCCACATAAACCCTATTTTATTTTGAGTTTTTAGTAAGTCAAATTTTAATTTAAATGAAAATGAAAAACTACTTAAACATTATGGCATGCCCAGTGGGACCCCTAAGGTCTCACTCTTTTTGTTAAAATCCATTTCCATTTTTTTTACTTATTTCCCTTTCTTTTGTTTATTCAATTCATCTAAATAAAATCAAAATTGCATTTTTCCTTTTAAAAAATTAAACAATCTACATCCATTTTGCATGTTTAGTTTACTCACATAGAATAATCTAGATGGTGAGTTTATCATAGTCATCACTTTTATCACACACAAAAAAAATTACATTCAAAATAAACCCATCAAAACATCTGACATAAGGGAATTGATGGGGATTTCATCACCTCATATCAACCTTCTTCTTGGCAATCCCACTTGGATTTCACCACTAAGGGGAGGACCAACTTAGTTCTCTAGCTGAGTATAAACTTTGGTTTATCAGTATATTTTGGCTAAGCACTTGACACCCTTATGCTATGATGTGTGAAGTGAGGGGGTAGTTCCCAATACCAATCCAAGTATCAGTACCAATAAATAAATACTTGAGTGCTAGAAAAAAACTTGTGACCATCTTTAGATTATCATTTCTTAGGACACTTGGTATCCTTATTTTTTATTTTTTCCACACTTTAAAGTTAAAAAAATAAAAACTTTTTAGGAATGAATTTAGTGTGTGTACTTTTCATCGTCACTTAAAATTAGATAACCCAAAAAAATATTTTGTGTGTTTTCTATTTCTTTTTTTATTACTACATAGTTTTGGCATGATAACAGTTACAAAATAAAATTGATCCTTCATCTTCATCTTCATCTTCATCTTCATCTATGGAGAATTATCCTAGCCTGATACTTCTCCTAAGTCTACAAGATAAGACATTCCTCTGTACTACACCTAGGGTGATTTTGAATTAGCCATCATACTAGATAATAATCTCATAGGTCTTAACCATTATCTCACCTCTAGATACATACATATCATAGTGTCTCCCCATACACAATTATCTCAACATCCATATGGCATGCCCTTTGGTGAAGGTGAAGGATTTACTGCTATTATGCTAACTTCCCACAATAATCCTCTTCCTACTATCTCTAACACCACTATGACATAATCCTTAAGTAACCCAGCTCCAGTGACATTTAGTGATCCATCACTAAACACTACTTAAACTCAAAACATTACCACTCATTAGCCTATAACTACCTAGCCAGTTACTACATTAGTCTAAAACCTAGTCATATTAGTCCCAACAATGCTTCCACTTATTTAAACTAGTATGCTCTTAAGCACCCAAACCCAACCATTAAAATAAGCCCTTATGAGTTAGTCATCTCAATAATATGTACCTTTGATCACCCAGTATATAATACCTACATATGATATTAGGCCTACATATATCCCTTTACAGGATCCATAGTACGTGGTGGAATCTCAACCCATCATAACTATATCGATAGGTTATCCCTTATCTCAAAAAATTTCCACACCATTACCTATGTACCAACTCCCACAATATAACATTTTGGGAGGAATCCCTTAACATAATGTCCAACCTAATCTCATGAGCATCCTCATGAACATGATGGCTAACTTAGAAGCTTCTACCTCTAGGTAGAAAAACATGCTCACCTATGAATATATTTGTAATGAGTCAATTAACCCATTAGTTCATATTAGACCTTACCCTTCATAATGGGAACTCCTTAAGTTTACCAAATTTTATAATAAGGAAGACCCATAACAACATCTATGAGAATTTTGACATGTTTATTACCTCATAGCAAATAATGATGCACTCTTGCTTTGGACATTCCCTATGTCACTAGTCGGACCCACCTTAGACTGGTACAACTCAATCTCCCAACATTCCCTATTTTCACTTGGTCACCTAGCTCAAATATCCTAAAACATTTTTCCATTAATATATCAAGAAATGTTACCATTACATAACTTTATGCCATTTGGTAATTTGATGATGATTCCATAACTAAATTTGTAGCTAGATGCAGAAGTTAATTGAGTTATTTGTGAGAGCATGTGCCAAACAAATCTCATCAAAACTATAGGTACAATATTTTAAAACTTTTGATGAAGCCTTTTCAATGGCCCACAAACTTGAAATTAGAGTCCTTGAAGAAGGGAAGGTTAAACTATGAAATAAAAACTTTAAATCTAATCCATTAAAATGGACTATTAGTAAAAAAAATAATGAAACCAAAGGTGATACCAATGTCTTAGTGTTAAATTTAGAATCACCTCAAACCAAAAACCAATCTATGCCCTCCACTTCATAGGCAAAGTCTCCGAAGCCATTAACACACTTTCTTCCATGATAATATGCCCCTTTAGAATAATCCTATGCATCTATTCTAAATAGAATCTTAAAGGATTCTATTGTTGGCCTCCCTCCCATAATACCTCTTAATGAGTCTCATCCTAAACCTAGTTGGTTTAGGGAAAACAATTTCTATAATTTTCATCACATAATAGGCCACGATGTCAATAGATGTCATTATTTTAAAGGCTTAGTACATAATCTTATAGATCAAGGAGAACTACAATTAGATAATCCTAATGCATCTACTAAATAATTTATAGATATATTCAAGAAACCATTCCCCAATCACACCTCTACATCAAATTCCATAAAGTTAAATCAGGGTCCAAATCAGAATATGAGACTCACATAATTAACACCATCCACAACCAACTTCTACCTAAATAAGTTATTTATTCCCCTATACTTTATATCTTAATGTGAGATAGTTTTAAACCATCTAAACCAAGAAAATACATCCTAGTAACTTCCTCTAATTTGTCAAATGTCATTATTTGAGACCCCCTGGAAGAATCCATATCTAAAAACACTTAAAAACTAAAAGAGGAAAAACTTATAGAAAATGTTTGTGTATACATTCCACAAGATCACGTTCCTCATACCATTTTAATACCAATATCTAGTGTACTTATTTCCTCTATCCTATTGCCCCCTAAGGAAACTATTATGTTACCTCAAACTATCTCTAGATTAGTTCCTCCTATTGTTAAGGAGGAACTAAATCATAGAGAGAATAAGGGGAAAACTATAGATACCAAAATCAAAAATTTAGGAGCCCTAAGGAGAAAATTTCTACAACATCCTCTGATTAGGATTAAACTACCCAAATAAGACATCCCTACAACTCTTGAATAGATACAAAAAGGAAAAACACTATTTTCCCCTATTCAGACAAGAGCATCTATACTACAGCCCCATCCTTTTACTAAAATAAAAACTACTATTATAGAATATACCACTAAAACATATGTACCATCATAATGAAATATCATCATTGTGGTAATGCCAATCCATAATCCATTAAACCCATATTACCCACCTAATTTAGGAGTAAAGACTTACCATAGTCATAAAGTACCTACAATAGGTACTATCTAAGCAACTAGCTCATGAGGCCAAGGTTTGAGGTCATGTACCTCTCCTCCACTAGCATCCCAGAAGATGGAAAAACTGAGTCAAGACCTATTGAGGGAATCATATTCTAAGATCTCAACTAAATTATCCAAACCTCCTTAATCATGCTACTACTTGTAAAGCCTATCAACCCTCATATTCAAAAACCATCATGATATAGAGAAAATATGACATGCACATACAATCACTTAGTATGGCAAGACATAGAGAGATGAATTTTTTAAAGGTTGTAGTGTGAAATATTTTAGATGAATATGATCTCTTAACAGAGTAATTAGATCATGCCCATCACATCAAAACAAGTTGTAAAATGTGATAGAACCTATGATTGGGTTTAGCACCACTATCTCCCCCTAGATGGGGATGAATTTGAGGACACAATGAATCCCCTTCTATTCCAAATAGATGTAATTCATATAGCCACATGATCCCAAGCATAGGGTCATAAAACCTATAATCATGAAAAATCTAAAGTGATAATTGCTAAAGCATCAAATCCTACAAATAGTCAACCAACACTTGCCCCTAAACCTAAATTCTCCATTTTAAGAAAGGCACAAAATAATAACTCTTCAAAACTCATACAAATATCTATTCTAAAGAAATTACATCAACTGTTGATCAAGATGTCCTTATATGAACTTATCTAGAACTCTCCATAGTACTATGAAGCCATGATATAAGCCTTACGAGCTATAGAAATACAAGAAAATGAGCCCCAACCATTGTCAACCTTCATTACATCACTTCAAAAACCCGTGTCCATAACATTTCATGATTTGGAGATACCACCTTTATAACTAGATGATCAGGATCCTACCTTGTTTGTCATTTCCTAGATAGATCAAAATTAAATTAAAAGAGTCATGATAGATAGTAGTGATAGTATAAACATTATGTCTTTCCATACATTTAAACAACTATAGTTGCTTGAGATAATGGTAGCCCAATCACCTTCCATTAAACAAGCCTTTAATGATACTATTTCCCCATGTTAGGAATTGTAGTACTTCATATTTAGTTAGGCATGTGAATCCTTCCTAAATTATTCTACATTATAGAAGGATAATTTTAGTACAATATTATTCTAAGACATCCATGGATATGTGTTATAAATTGTTTCCCTTCTACATTACATCATTGGATTAAATTTAATCATGAAGGAAAAATCCAAAGTATCTCGACTAATCTCCATCCCTTCAAAACTTGTAACCTTTCCTTTTGACCCAATGAGGTTATGATTATATTGTAAAGTGTTGCATTCTTCATCTAACAAATCATCCATTAGAAACATCCCTATATCAAGACTAGGTAAGGATTCCATTGATTTTGCCTTTTAATAAATTTCAATTGATGAGTACCAAGTACTTACACTTACTACCCTCCTTACACTAAAATAATATGGACATCCTAATAAATAGTTGGCTTATTATTTGAATCTAGGGGAAATTATAACTTTCCACACCATTATTTTTCACCCATCTAATCTATGGAGGATTGGACTAACCTTCTTCAACCCCTTTTGAATAAGCTCATACTAAAATATTTACATCAAAATTTTCATTCCTTGATAATCCCCATTTCATAGAGACATACTTACATCGATGTGGTTGGAAAGGTTTTGGTATGGGATATTATGAATAAGGCCTTCATGAGATTTTATTTGGGGAGTTTAGAAAAACCCATAAGAAACATGACCTTGGATTCAAAAAAATCCTAAATGATCCCTAAAGCTTAATCTTCCCCCATCCATGAATAAGATACACCATCCTTACCATCCAACACCCCTTCCTAAATTGACAACATCATATCGATTTTTCCTAACATTTTTTTAGTCAAAACTATTTCAAAGAATCATCTCATTTATCAATGTGATAGTGAGGCCTAAACCATTCCTCTAGCATACCCTGACATGATAGGGCAAGATTATCCCACCATTTTTGTTTTTTACTACCATGATGATGAGTCCATATTAAATAATTTAGGCACTAAAAACTCCCATTTGTGTAAATCCCTCCTATTAAAAACCTCTAGTATTCTTAATGAGTCCACCATTGATGTTAACATAGGATTCCCAGGGACTCTACACATCATTAATGTTAGTAAATGTTTATATCGCTAGGAGTACCAGGACTTCATTGCATTTCTAGCTAACCAAAGTGATGCATTCACTTGGTCTCATAGTGATATTTTTGGTATTGATCTCACCATAATCATCCATATTATTGTTACATTTCTTGATGATAAGCCTATTAAGTATAAGCTCCAAAAAATGCATACTTGTATTGCACTCTTGGTCGAAAGAGAGTTACAGTTCCTCTCAGTTGTTAATTTCATCCAACCTATCAATTACCCTCAATGGGTATCTAACATCATCCTTGTTATGAAGCCTATAGGGGACATTCACCTTTGTAATGAGTTTTTAGACCTCAATCTCACTTGTCTAAAGGATGACTCCCCTCTCCCAAATATCGATCAATTAGTTGATTTAACCACTGGCCATGAAATGTTGTCACTAATGGATGGTTTTTTTGGATATAATTAGATCCTTATTTCACCGAAAGACCAACATAAGACCTTATTTATTACTCCTTAGGGGAATTTAACTATTTTATTATGCCTTTTGGCTTTAAAAATGTAGGATCCACCTATCAGATTGCCATGACTTACATTTTCCATGATATTATCCATAAGATTTTGGAGGATTATGTAGATGACTTCCTTGGTAAATCAAAGTTATGAAAAGATCACCTTTTGATCTTAAAGGTTATTTTCAATCATTTAATTCAATTTTAAATTCATCTAAATTCTAAGAAATGTATTTTTGGAGTATTGATGGGTAAATTTTTAGCCTTTATTATCTCCATCTATGGGATAGAAGTCAACCCTACCAAAATCAAAGCCATCTTAGAAATACAACCCCCATCTAATCTAAAAGAGCTTCATAGTTTACAAGGTAAATTACAATCTATCCATCATTTTATCTCCCAGTTATATGATCATTGTCAACCTTTCCATCACTTTTTAAGGAATGATACTCACTTTAAGTGGGATTCTAGTTGTCAAGAATATTTCAAATATCTTAAGAGCTACCTTCTCTCACCACCAGTTCTCGCTCCTCTAAAAGAAGGATAACCATTTTTCTTGTATATTTCCACTACTAACCATTCCCTTGGAGCTATGTTAGACCATCATTATGAGCAACAAAAAGATTAGGTTGTGTATTATATCAATCATAAACTAGTTGAATATGAGAAACATTATTATCATACTAAAACGTTATGTCTCGATTTAGTTTCATTACTACTAAACTATAAAATTATCACCTCAATCATAAAACTTACATTATTAAAAACATCGATCCCCTAAAATTTATGTCAAAATCATCGATCATCAAATGGATTATGATTTTGGAAGAATTTGATATGGATTTTATCCATCAAAATTTGGTTAAAGATCAAATCATTATTGATCTACTTGGTGAGTCATCTCTTTATGATAATCAATTGATTAACTACAAATTCTAAAATGAATCTTTAGCCTCCATGTCTCGAATAGATCTATAATATCAAATGACTCTTTTCTTTGATGGATCCAAATTTGATCATGGTGGGGGAGCTATAATTATCCTAATACCTCTAAGGGGATGCCTATCCCTCTGACATTTAAACTCAATTTTGACTATACTAATAACATGGCAGAGTATGAGGATTTAATCATAGGTCTCCAAACTACCTTAGCTTTGGGTATTAAAATCCTCAACATCTATGGTGATTCCTAGGTTGTGGTTAACCAAATAAAATGAATTTATTAGTGTAATAAAGATACTCTTTAGAAGTATAAAACATTAGCTGATCAATTGCTAACCACCTTTGAGCATTATGCTATTTAAGCTACTCCCTGATAAACTAAAAAAATTTGTAGATGCTATGGCCTCCTTAACCTCTTTCATCTCATCCTCATCATAGGAGTCTAAGTTATTTATCTTTATTCATAGGATTAATCAACCCTATTTTACCTAAACTAGGGTTACATACATAGTGTGGAGGATAATTCATCATATCTCTAGTATTCATAGATATTTGATTATTTATTTAGGGGATTACTCCTTTAGATCTATTTATAAATTCTAAGTATGCATTTCATCATCATGTCACCCATTTTATCATACTAGAGGGTGTTATTTATAAGTGTGGTTTTGATGGAATTATTCTTCATTATCTCCAAAATCATGAGGCTACCCTCTTTATCAAAGAAGCTCATGAGGGATCATGTGGAGGACATTAAATGGTCAAACTATTGATATAAGAATCCTATGGTTGGGTTATTATTGGCCCATTTTAAATCAATATTGTTAAAAGTACATTAATAAGTCAATTAAATGTTAGCAACATACCAACTTATCCCATGTTCATATCCAAGTCTTATAGGTAACACAAGACTTTTGGCTTTTCTTTTAGTAGGGGATTGATCTTATAGGTCAAATCAATCCTAAATCATCCGAACATCATGGTTTTATCATTATTACCATTGAGTATTTTACTAAGTGGGTAGAAGCTATCCCCCTTATCTCAACCAAATAAGATAAAATCATTGAATTCATTACTAATTATATCACTTGTCAGTTTGGTGTCCCTCATAATATCATCATAGATAATGAAACATATTTTAAAAATAAAAAGGTTCAAGAACTCTATGATTGTTTTAGCATTAAGCTCAACTTTTCCTCACCTTACTATCCTCAAGTTAATGGACATACTAAGGCATCCAATAAAACTCTATTCAAAATCTTAACCAACGTCATGAATTAAGAAAGTAAGAACTGGAACTTGTATGTTCCCTATGCCTTATGAGATTATCGAACTAGTATTTGAACCCCTATAGGTGATACACCTTTATTTGTCATCTATGGTACTAAATCTATACTTCCTCTAGAAGTCTAGATTACTTCCCTCTGTATATCCTTGAAAGATATCATTTCTGAGGATGACTTTCACCAAGTAAGATTATCCCAACTAAAAATCTTAAATGAGCATCACTCAGCTTTACTTGAACATCTACATGTATATTAGGAGAGAATCAAATGAACCTATAATAAAAATTTAAAATAAAATGAATTTAACATTGGTGATCTTATCTTAAAATAAAATCAACATGTAACTAATATGGAAAAAATTAAAAAGGGGAAATTCACTCTAAATTGGCTTGGACCAGATATCATCACCCATAAGTATAGATCTAGGGCATATTGATTTTCCTCTCATGATGTAAAGTTAGAGTGTGAGCCCCTTAATGCATTGCATCTATGTCCTTTCTACTATTAATAAATCTAAATCACTTTGGTCAACCTAGTTTAGTTTCTAGGTTTCATATCCCTATTACTCTAATACCAAGTAATGATCTCTAGAGACATGTGGTTATAAAATAGTATTTCCTATTATTAAAATTAAATATGAATACCCCATAACTATTCATATCATGATCTAATGGGATAAGCTTCACCTATTACAGGAAGGAGTTCTAAATCATTATTCCCTCAAATCCCTCCCTATCACTAACTTAATTTTGAGGATAAGTGTTTTATCTTGTATATCAAAGCTTTGGGAAATTATCCTAGGATACTTGAGGCTAATCCATAAAATAAAAATAGCATTGAGATCAATATCAAAATCAAAATCCAAGCATATACAAAAACAAAAAATCAAATTAACATGAATATATTTCTCCCTTGAAGGATAGTTATATAAATCCATTAAATCTAGAAAGCTATATCAAAAGCATAAACTGCTCACTTAAAGGATAGTTTTTCAAAAGCCATATCTTAAAATATATACCACTCCCTTGATGGATGGCTATCATGCATAAAGTATCCCTAGAAATCTTACCACATAGATTATCTTTCTTTAATTTAGTAGACTTCCTATATTGGTCAGTCGACATGAATTGACACATGGATTCTAGAATCTACCTTTAGTTTTGGGTATGTAAGATGGAAACATCATATTCTTAGAACCCATTTTTTTAAAATCCTAAAAACAAATCAATAAGATCCTGAACTTAGTTAACCTATAATTTTTTAGGATTATTATTAAAAGTGGGTTAAGGATGTATGTGCATCACTTTTAAGGGGTTTTTATCTAGTCATTGTATGATCGAATAAATGAGTATTAATTATTTTTTAAATTAATTACAAAACTATCTACATATATTAATAACTCTCTAAATGAGAAAATTAGTAAGTTACAATATGTATCCATCATAATCATAATCCATAACCATTAATCATGAGTCATAATCATAATTTATAACATTTTAAATCCATAATCCATACATAAAATTTACAAATCCATAATCAAAGAATCAAATATACATCCATAATTTGGAACTAAATATAGAATAATCCATAAACCATATAAGCCATATCCATCTTAATCATAAAACATTAATCTATATGTCAAAATCGTAATCCATGTCCATAATCCATAAAAATTAGTAATATAATCATGATCCATAAAACATTCAAAAACATTTAAATCCATAATTACATCACATAAAAAATTCCTAATCATAGTAAACTAATCTAATCTAATCTAATCTATAGCTTTAAACCATTGCATGTTAAAACCCATAATATAATGATATACATATGAATCCATAATCCACCATATCCATAAACATAACAATACATAACTGTATAATCCAAAATCCATAAACAATATAGTCATCCATCGCTTAATCCATAAAATCCATATTCTATCCATAAACATAACAATATATAAATATAAATATATAATCCATTGCATCATATAAATCTATAAAAAATGTAAGCATCCATAATAATCCATGATATCTATAAGCATAATCATCCATATATCCAACAATAAAAAATTAATCCATAAAACATGAAATATATATATCAAAAATCGATGTAAATCAAGGTGTATGTTTATATGTCAATAGATCTTTGGATAGTAAAAGTGAATATATATACAAATAAATATACTGAGTAAACTCCAATCTAATCAAACGAATACTTAATGGATCTTCACTCCCATCTCCACCCCCATCTCCATCCCTATCTCTCCTCTATGTGACACTCCCCATATTGACTGAGTCTATGTGAGTTCCCTTGGAGGACATGCCCTATATAGCCATGTAGATCATATAACAAGAAGTCTATGAAAGCTTCTCTAAAATAATCTACTCATAATATCTCAACTCTACCACTACCTCCTTATATCGATCCATGTTGATAGTCCCTGTTAGCCTCATATTAGTCCCCATCATCTCCCCAATAACCTATATTGAGGACTCCCTCTCCTCCTACCTCATACTTAGGGTCTTTATCTATCCCTTTTACCTATCATTCTCCTCCATTACCATGTTTGGACTTAGATACAATGATTCAAACCCTATCTACAAAGTATCTAGTCGAGTCTGTATTGTATTTTTGCTCTACCCACATAATTGTTAGCACCCCCAACATTATAGATAGTTATTCATGTGAAATATACATGTGTCCCTTATTTGATATCTCTTTATGATCAGCTTAGATACATTTATCTCCTCCTCATCTCCCCTACCTCTCCCTCAACCACCTCATCTCCTATCTCATCCCCTGTCTCCTCTACCTCCTTCATCTCCTCATTCTCTCCTCTATGTCATGGCCAAACCACCTTATCCTACCATCACACCCACTTCTCTACCCACCAAGATGTATATGTATGATTTCACCCCAAATCCTCTACATCCTACCCTAGTGGTACCTGGTCTTCCTCTACTAAAACATCTCCCATCACCGGTCTTGATAGCTCTCACTCTATCTCATCCCACATATATATTATTGTATATTTGTCATGATGATGTCATGGAGGTCTCCTAGTGTGTGGAAAATATCCTTGATAGTCTATGTGATAATGATAAAGTGTGTAATGTGCTTGTTCTAATATGTTTAAAGAAGGCTTGGTTGATCCTTAGAGTTTGTATAGTTAGAGAGGTTCAGGGATGAGTATGGTGTTTTGAACATGTGAAATAGGTCTTATAAAAATTCAAGAATTATTTTATAGCTTTATTTCATAATTGGAATTCATCTACTTCTTCATAGTTTTCATCTAGACACTTTGGGTCTAGTGGCAGAAAATCAGAGTAGGCTATTTGATCATGTCACCATTGCCATGTGGGAATGAGTTAAGGGGAGTTGGTCATATGGTTATGATAAAATTAGTCCCTAGTTATTATGATCAAAATATAAAGTCATTCATCAAAGCGTGGTTAAAGATATGAGGGTGAAAAATTAGCTATTTAGGTAGAATTCACTATGTTCCCATACTTAACCGATTTTGCAATGTGGCTTGAAGATTCAAGTGAGCATTTTGATGGTGTTATATCTTGCACATATGAAGGTGTAAAGATAAAATAATAATATGGGTTTATTCATCTTTGATCATAGTTTATTTATGATAAATTTGAGATCATGCAATGAAGCACGACAAAATTTATGTAGGAGCAAAGTTGGTCTCCCAAACATATTTTGATATAGTTGGCTCTATGATAGAAGTTTTTGAGAAGGAATTTTAAGGGCTTTATATCTTACACATGCAAAGGTTCCAGGAGCTATTTATTATATGGTTAGATTATTATATGTGAGGACATAATTTAATCTAAATTTGAGATCATGTGAGTAAGATTAGAAGATATTTTTGAGGTACAAAGTTAGCCTTCCAAGCATATTGAAAGGGTCCCCATAGTAATTTTTGCACAAGTTAAAGCTTGAGCAAGATTGATGATGCACATAACTCCAATAATTTAGGAATAAATAAGATGAGGGTAAATACATAATGATTAAAAATTGAGAAAAGGTATAGGATAAAGATATAATGGTGAATGGGTGTTCTAGATTGATTGAATGGTGAACATTGATAGTTAAAGACCTGTTTGATCTGTAGAGATCGATAGAGTGTATGAAGTCAATATTATAATATTAAATGAGATGATGTCAACATGACTAAGGTTTATTGTTTGAGCATTAGAACCTATGTGTTAAATATAAAAAAATATTGATGGTGTGTATTTTATCTAAACAATGAGGACATGAGATATGAGCATTATGACTGAAGTTTAACTGTGACTATTTAAATTATAAAAATATTTGAATTTAACATAAGAAAAAATAGAGCTCTATATTTTATCTATATATTTCAATATAAGTATAATTTTTTATTGCTATAAAAATAAAATATAAAGAGTACTCCATGGCACATATAATAAACCTAATTTGAAGATTTGGAAGTGTGTAAAGTCAAATATATTGAGCCTAGAAGTTGACCATGTGTTTTTGTTTGTTTTTCAAGTGACCTGAGAAGGATATTTGAGCTCATTTTGATGTATCATGCTGAATTTGATATTTGAGAGTGATATAGACTCCATGAGGATGCTTTTTAAGTATTTTAGATGTGTGATCAATCTATCTTGAGTATAAACAACACTTAAGAAGTCGATTGCATGTTCAGTAATAGTGTTACTATGTATAAGGTCTCTATTTGAGTTGATTAAGCATATGGAGATGTGAGAAAATATGACTATGACCTTTTTAAGATGTCAAATGGGACATAAGGAGTGGATATATGCTTTTATAAGTGATTCTATGTTCTTTTTTTGTTTGATAATGTGATAAATGGGTGAATAGGTCTCCATGAGACCTATAAGACATACAAGGGCCTTATTAAAAGGTGTAGTTGCTTAAGGGTGACCCATATATGCTATGGCCAACCTATAAATATTGTATTAAGTTTTGTATTTATATGAGAGATACCTTAAGGGATAAGGAATGCCTAATGGTTGGCTAAGGTGTTGATTATCAAGATTGATCTATAAATAGTGAAATCAAAGATGGTGATTTCTAGACTTTGTGTGTGAGACTAAGGAGAGATTTGAGAGAGGATTGTGTGTGTGTTTTATGGAATTAATAAAGGGTAATTTCCTAAGGAATATTTTAAGAGTATAATAGATTAAAGACTATTTTTATGACCTATAGGTTATAATTCTATTTGCATAATAGTTCTCTTATAGATTTAGTGTGAGATAAGGTGAAGAGTGATAAGCAGAGGTCCATCATTAGGTGTTGAAGACAATAGTTCATAGGTGGATATGTTCATAGTTTTTATTTTGGTAGCTAGGCATCTAAGGTGTTTATATCTTCCTTTCAAGGTGAAACTTTCTAAAAGGTTTGGTTATTGTTGTAGCTCAACTAGACAAGTGTGGTAGCACCTTGTGGGATTTAGTCTCACTAAATATTGATTATAGTTCCTTGATCATTTTTAGATGGTCTAAATTGGATATTTTTATTATAAGATGGTATTAAAATTGTAGGTTCCATTGGGTTTTCTCCTTTAATTGGGTTTCCCATATATGTCATGTGTTATATGATTGTTCTTGTATTGTCTCTCTTGCTCATTGATATGAATATTATGTGTTTTAAAAGATAACTGATTAAGTGTTTTAAAAGATAAAAATTTAAGTTGGATTATTTGGGCTCACTGATTCATGCCCTCTCTTAGTGATTTTACCTCTAACAATTGGTATCAAAGCAGATCCTTTCGTAAAATCTTAATAGCTTGAAGGTGATTCAAGGTACAATATGGGTAGTCATCAAGAAGGTTTCTCTACTAAGCAAGCACCAATGTTTAATGGATCCAATTATTATTTTTGGATTGCAAGTATGAGGACATATATTATTTCCCTAGTATTTGATGTATTTCAATCTATTATTGATGGTTATGTTACTCCTATTACTCCTCCATCTAGTGTTGCAGACAAGAGGTTATTTGAGAACAATTCTAAGGCAATGAATGCTATCTCTTATGGTCTTTTAGAGATTGAATACACTAGGGTAATATATTTTACATCTTCTAAATAGATATGGGACAAAATTAAAATCATTTTTGAATAGATTCAAAGGTAAAGCTTACTAAATTATAGAATCACAAAAGTAAATTTGAAAGTCTCAAGATGAAGATGATTCTATTTCATCCTTTCTACATAGAGTTGATGAGAATATGAACATCATTAGAGGTCTTAGTGAGAATCTTGAAGAGGAAAATATAGTCCAAAAGTTATTAAGGTCTTTATCTCTCAAGTTTGATCCAAAAGTATCTGTTATAGAAGAAATTCATGATCTTACTTATTTGAAGATTCATCAATTGCATGGCACCCTTACTGCATATGAGATGAGAATAAATGATGATATACCACCAAAGAAGGAATTTTAATTCAAGATAGAGATGAATCCTAAGAATAATTTACAAGTTAATAAATCCAAATAGGATGACATAGATGACATTGATGAGGATGAACTAATTTCCTTGATTACTATGAATTGAACACTGGCTCAAAAAAGTATAAGGGTAAACTACCCTTCAAATGTTTCAATTATGGAGAGATAGGACACTTTTCTTGTAATTTCCCTCATAAGTATTTGAATAATGTTGATGAAGAGCATGGTAAAGGCCAAGATAAATACAAGAAGACATACAGGAAGAAAGGATTTAGAAAGTATAATAACAAAAAGAAATCCTTCAAGAACAAGAAGAGTCTCTACACCAAAGAATATTGTAGCTCATCAGATGAAATTAAAGATAGTGACTCATAATATGATTATGAAGATGATGGTCCTACTAAAGATGAAGCTTTTTTCATGTCTAAGGAATGAATTTTCTCACATAAGGTGTCTACCTAGAGTGATTTAGATAATGATGAAGATGAGGTGGACAGTGAGACTATTTTGATGAATGCTCTTGAAGAACTAAAGATTGAGAATAAGATCAATAATAATATGAAATATAATCTCAAGGACTATGAGGAGCAATTCAGTGTATTTAGGAAAAGATTTGTTAAATACTCTAAGGATCATGAAGATATGATCAAGCATCTCAGTTGTCAATTGGAAATTATATCTACAAGTCTAAAAGCTAAAGAAGATGAATGTTCAAGGTATGTTTTTTAAAATGAGTCTTTAAAATATGAGTTAGAGAAGACATATAGTAAGATGAAGTCATTTGTGAGGTTTGAAAAGAGCTCATGTGATTTAGACAACATTTTGAGTGTTCAAAAACATGTTATTGATAGAACTGGTATTGGATATGAAGAAGAAAAAAATAATGTTACTCAAGATAAAAAGAAGACTAATGTGAACCTAGACAAGCATACTTTGAAGACAAATCATCAAACAAGGATTGAAGGTGCTAGTAGAATCAAGACAAATTAGATCAAATAGTCAAATGCCATGAAGTATGCAAGATTCAATCATTAATGTTACACATGTAATAATTTTGGTCATGAATCAAGAGAATGTAAGAGACCTATTATAAATTAGTTTTCATGAAACTATGATGGGGGTCATCAGTCAAAAGGTATGAATAGAGTTAAGTGCTTTAATTATTATGACATGAGACATATTGAAAATCTCTATCCAAATAAGGTAAGGAAAGCTAATTTTCTCATAAAAGGTATGGTGTGCTATAATTGTGAATAAATTGGTCACATTTATGGGTTATACAAGTAAAGGCATATAAGATAAAATATATTTAATTTGGATCTTAGAGTTTAAGGAAGAAGGAAAGTTAACACATGGAAGGCAAAAGAGACAAGTGTGGTTCATGATGAGACTACAATACCAAGAAATTTATTAACTATGATGGAGAATGCTTTAAATTTTGACGAGTAACAAGAGGTCTCATTGTCTTCTCATGTTGAGAATGAAGATTTCAAGCTCAAGGAAATGACCAAAATACTAGTTGATGCTAGTTATAACGTATGTATGGATCTAAGTGAACATATTGCTATTGTTGACCATGTATCATGTAAAGAACATCAATTGTTTGTGCTGCATGATGAGGTTCCAATTTTCAAGGAAGATTCTTCATATGAAAATGTATGTCATGAATCTATGTTGTCTCAATGTAATTTCAATCCAATCATAGAAGAAAATAGAATGTTGTAGTGGGTGAGGAAGTTATTTATCTTAAGCCAAAGAAGAATAATAACTATAAGTATAAAATGACCAAAGATGAGAAATAATATGAGGAGTTATGGGAAACTCCTGGTTACACACCATGGTAGAGCATTGTGGTGTAGAGAAGGTATTTGTCTATGCTTCTTAAGAGAATATTTTTTTGTGGAGAAACAAGTTTGTACAATAAAGATGATAATGACAATTAGAGAAGGTATTTGGTTAAGGGGGAATAACAAGTTCATGAGCCTATTTTAGAATTTTATGAAGGAGATGTAGTACAGAGTCAGAATGGATGGTTCCAAGTGGATTAATGAGTTTGATGAAATATCAAGAAGTGTTTGGTGATTATAAAGGTTTATGAATTTATTTTTCATGTGCTCTAGGTGTTTTATTGGTCTAAAGGTTTGTTTATGAAAATTGAATAATTTTGTGTGCTCTCATTTTTCTCAATTTTTTATTAAGGGCAAGCAGGCCTAAAATGGGTTATATGAAATTATGTATCCCAAAGGTGTGAAGGCTCAAATATTGGTCTAAAAGTTAGAATGGGTGTGTCCAAGTGTAAAAGAAGTTATAGAGGAAGTATATTGTGGAGGATGATCTCAGTGATGCAAATTAGAGTGCTTGAGGGGGCATATGAGAGTGATACAAATATGGAGTTTCAGGTCTTGAACATGTTTCTACTAAAAATTATGGGCTCTAAAAGTTATAGGTAGGGCTACAAGGAGGATAGATAGGCTTGGTTTGAAGAAGAGTGATTTTTTTTTAGTTTTTTCAAAAGAACAAGGTATGTGTGTTTCAAAGTGAGTTCTCAAGATTAGTTTAGTGCATGTTTCCTATTTTAGTCATATAAAATGAAAAAATTTGTAAATTGAGTGTGGAAAATGACACCCAAACCTTAGGTCCCTCTTGTTTTCTCTCATGACCCTCATAGGCATCATTTTCACTAATTTTCAGTCATCAATAGCCTTCCAAACCTGATCCTAGCTGAGCTAGTCTCCTCTTTGTATGATAGATCAATATTCCCAAGTCCCATATAATTATTAAAATAGCACCACACTAGGAAAATAACACTGATGCCATTCATATCTACTTTTGGTGCTCTTGTCCAAGTCCATTTTTGGCCCTAATGGTCAATTTTTTCTATTCCCCATCCTTTTCCTTGTTGGCCTAATGTGAGAAAATTCAACCCATGACAAATATATCCCTATAAAATTCAATTCAAATATCATTTGGAATGGGTTGGAAATTATCGTTAAGTAATCAAGAATACAAGCAAGATCACTCAAGCAATCTTCCCTATTCTTTACATATAACTAGCGAATATACTTACAAGCTTATCCAAATCCTTACACCAATCTCTAACCATATCAAGCACATAAAATTTATAATTTTTCATCGTAATACACACTATTTCACAAATCACATCAAGTGGGAGAACTATATATGGCTTGATCTCTCTTCAGAGTATTGGTATGTAGGCAACATGCCCACACAAGGGGTGTGGATCCACATTTAGTGAATATTACACACACTAACCCCCATATTTCTTGAAATTGGTCAAATAATAATAGATTATAGGTTTTTAAGAGAAAATTTTATCTATAGGGAGCTTTATAGACTTCTAGCTACCAAAACATCACAAATAAGGTCACACAAACATGGCGAACAAAACTCAAAAAGTTTAGATCCTCGAGACAACAATGGAAAAGGTGGACTAAAATGATGGTACCACTCCTATCCAATTTAGATGCTCCTATAAAATAATAAAATTAATATCAGATCTTAGTTTTCGATAGTATCCTAGTCCTGCATAGTGAATTCTAGCCTCTGTCTCAATTAGATCAGTCAGCTTCCAACTAAGTCTTATTTTCTTTCTCTTATTAATATTTTTAGAAAGGTCAAATTTTCAATCTAGTTTACACAAATAAATAGATTAATTATTGAATATTTATTTACTAATTTTAATACTCATACCATTTAAATAAATTAGGAATAATACACCAATATTCACAAAATTGGTAAATCATTTGATGAACCTGATGTACTTTGTTTGTGCATAAAACCTAGAAACCTTCATTTCAAATTTCAAAATTCAATAGTAATTCTCAAAAATATTTATTTTCCAAACCCTATTTACATATACTAGGTTCATTTAAATCACTATTTTTCCAATAAATTTCTAATTTTTACTTGCATATGTAACTCAGAAATTCATTTTAAATTTTAAAATTTCATAGTATTTTCGAAAATAAATCATATTTCAAACCCTAGTTGCATACATTAGGTCCTAATACTTTTTAGATATCATGTTACATTCTAAAATTATATTTAAAAAATGGATCTCATTTATTTTAAAAATTTTGCTTACATTTCTTGTAAATAATAAGGAGACCATCATTGGTCCTATCATGTACATGAATGATGAAGTTTATCATATGTTAGTACAAAGCTTCATTCTTTGTATTTCATGCTTATTTTTCATAATAAAGGATGATATTACAACATTTATTGCTAAAAATGCACAAGATTTCAATATTTCTTTTACATATTCCCTCTCATTCATACAAAATAATTTCCAACTCTATTTTGTTAAGTATGTTACCAATGTTATGATACATGTGAAAAACATTTATACATTCATGTACAATTTCATGTTCTCTATCCTTTCCTTTCTATCTCTCATGTGGATTTTTTTAATGTTTTGTCATACTAAACACATTATAAATGTCATAGTACATGTCAAATTTCTTTATGCATTTATGCACAAATTCATGCTCCCTATCCCTTTCTTGCTATCTCTTCTATGGAATGCTTGTTATAAACATGTTATTGTACAACTCATCACTCACATTTCATGAATTTCATCCCACATCTATGCTTTCTACTTAGATGCATATAACTCCTTGGCTACTTTTGAGTATCTCCCTATCACTACTAGATACAAGCAAACACTAGCGGTTATATTTATCCCTCCTCCTTTCAAACTTGGTACATATAGCTCTTATCCCACACCTACTACTAGATTTATTCCTATAGTAGATCAAATGGTACATGCTATTACCCAAGTTTTGGAATATAGGTATGTTGGTTACACCCATGGCTATAGATTTATCACTCAGGTTAGCACCCCATCTGATATAGTTTTAGTTTTTGAGCTCCTTCAGTGATCATATGTTTACAAAGATGTATTATATACATCCCTTCACAATATTATAATTACTATTTATAACGAACCAAATTATGTTTCCTCTATTATCAACATAATACAATGGATTGAAGAGTATATTTCATTTGAGAAAGAGGATTTACCCCTACTACATATCATTGAACAACATCTACCTTTGTATATTTAGTTGAGAAATAATGATGTGGGGGTCAAAAGGGTATTAGTTTATAATGGTTTAAGACTAAACATTTGCAACATTTGTTTTGTTAAATGTCTTAATATACAACCTCAAGATCTCAACCATTATGATATGAACATCAAAGGTTTTGACCACATTCCATGAAAAGTCATGGGTCAAATAACACTCAATCTTACATTAGGGCCTAAGACACTACCAACTACTTACTAAATCATTCCAAATGACCTCAACTATAATTTATTACTTAGTCGGCCCTAGATTCATGATATACATGTTGTCCCTTATAGGCATGTTTGTTTAAAACTTAGTCATAAAGGCTACATTTACACATGGATAATAGATAATGAACCTTTTAAATATTTCCAAGTTGCTAAAACTGCACAAAATTATATTTTGCACTTT
The DNA here is from genome assembly GCA_037957365.1 of Torreya grandis. Classification (NCBI taxonomy): domain Eukaryota; kingdom Viridiplantae; phylum Streptophyta; class Pinopsida; order Cupressales; family Taxaceae; genus Torreya; species Torreya grandis. The sequence goes on from JARHVA010001465.1 coordinate 3,291,519, forward strand.
AATCTTGGTAATATACTGACATAACCTATTATTCATAAGGTACCTTTGGACCATGTAATACATCACCAAACTCCAAGTTCCATAACAACATCAATACCAAATCATTGGTTTACCTCTCCTTTTGAACTTAAATGTCTAAATAAGATGGGATATCATGGAAAAGGTCTTGGAAAAATTGAACAAGGAATTACCAATCTTGTTGAGGCATCTACACAACATGGAACACAAGGGCTAGGATATTAGTTTACCTACCTTCATAATAATCCTTCTTCCTTCACTTTAAATCATATAAAGTTTTGTCCACCCACTACACCAATAGACCATACTATTAATCATGCTTCAACATTATCATTGTTCTATCCTAATCTCATTAATGATGTTGTTTCACTAGACATGCTCACATTAGATGAATTCTCCAATAATGATCCCTTATACAATTTCTCATAGCATATGATGACCTTACATCTCACTATCACAAGAATAGATTTCCTCATCACACAAATACCCATGCATACTTTGGATAAAGTCTAGATTATCCACAAGACATACTAGTTGATTTAGATGATACTATTCCTACCACTCTCTACATACTTGATCATTCTACATTACTTACTGAAGAAACAATTAATTTCAATTATGGAATCAAATAGGATCCTGACATTATTTTATTAGTCACTACCTATGAAAGGAATAAGATATAGATATTCATCAAACCTTAACATATTTTCCAGAACTCTTTGCTTGGTCTTATTAAGATATGATAGGAATTGATACATCCATAACAGTTCATCATATTCTTTTATACCTAAATGTTAAACCCATTAAACAAAAAAATCATAAAATACATCATAAGGTGGCTCTCCTAGTCAAAGATGAGATCCAATTCCTCTTAGATGTTGGTTTCATCCAACTAGTATCATACCCTAATGGGTTTCCAATATAGTTCCCATCATCAAACCCAATAGAAAAATTTAGTGTTGTTCCGATTCTTGAGATTTAAATAAAGCATGCCCAAAAGATTATTTTACTTTACCTAACATTGACATGATCATCGATTCCATAACTAGATATGAAATTTTATCATTTATGGATGGCTTTTCAAGATATAACCAAATCAAAATTACCAAAGAAGATCAAGAGAAAACATCTTTTACAACACCTTGGGGTATATTTTATTACATTGTCACACCTTTTAAATTAAAAAATGATAGAGACACACACCAATGTACCATAAAAATATATATCATGATTTCATTCACCATACTATCAATGATTATGTTTATGATATCTTAGATAAATATAAACAATGATAACATCATGCTATTGATTTATGAATGATCTTTTAAAAAATCAAATAGTATAATGGCTGATTGAACCCAAATAAGTGTGTGTTTGGTGTTACATCAAGAAAACTCTTAGGTTTCATTGTTTCTCAGTATGGCATAGAGGTTGACCCTAAGAAAGTCAAATCAATCATTAACATGCCACCTCCTATGAACTTAAAGAAACTTTGATCCCTACAAGGCAAAATCCAAGTAATCTATAATTTTGTAGCTTAGCTAAACGATAAAACTTAGTCATTCACTCAATTACTAAATAAAGATACAAAGTTTGTCTAAAACTAAGACTATAAAGAAAGATTTGATATAATCAAGCAATATCTTCTTAATCCACCTATTTTAATACCACCTATCCTAGATAGGCCATTCCTATTGTATATTTCAGTAATAGACCATGCATTAGGATCAATATTAGCAAAACATAATGATCAAAAAATTGAATGAGAAATTTATTACATCATTCATACAGTAGTTGATTACAAAACAAATTATTCTTTAATAAAAAATTTATGCTTAGCACTATTTTTTCTTTACAAAAATGTTGACATTACATGGTGTTATCACATTAGAGTGCACCTTGATTAAAGATGTGTAAAACACACCCTCTCTCCAAATGATACAATTGAAAATTCTCAGAGTGTGAGTGACTTTGTATTAAGAATCACCTCTAGAGAGGGTTGGTTCCCTTAAGATTTATCTTTAAAAACTAAACTATATTGATTTTTTTGGATGAAAAGGGAGAAAGAAATTGAAATGGAAAATCCTATCTAATGGGATGATGCACCTGAATGATTGGTATTCTCTGAAAGATTTTTTGAAATTAAGGGAAACATATGAATCAAAATAAAATCTTCAATAAATCCTAAACATAAGTGTTTCAAAACAAGGACTAAAAGAAGTTTGCAAAGCAAATTCAAATCCTAACTCTTCAAATGACTAGTAGAGGATAACATTTTCATAGTAGGTGTGGAAAGGACCTAGAAAAAGGGAAAGTATATGACACTTGTATGCTATTACACAATAAAATTACACTTTATTATGATCCAAAAAAAAAAAACAAAAAATCTTCATTTTTCGATAAATGGTGTCAATTACAACTTTTGCTTTACTTCAAGAATTTTTTAAATAATGAATTGAAAATACAATATATAAGTCTTAAATTATAATAAAATCCTAAGTGAATTTTATTTTCATAATTAAATAAGGACTAAAACCTTTTACAATTATTTAATCAACTCCCTTTTACAATATTTAGAAAACTCCTTTTAATAGATTTCATTCACAAAGCATGCATGCACTCTAAAAATTTGGCGTTGAAAATAGGTGGGGCTATCTTGATATCAACTCAATTATATTTTGAGTTCAAAAATCAATACAATAGTCTTAAAAAAATCTTTTAATTTTCTTGTTTTACAAGAAATCCATTTTGGTGTTGAAACAAGAAATGGTGGGCCCCTTTGACTTGGTCAACTCTCATTGCGTGAAATCAATGCCATTATTTCATGTATATCCCCACTTTAACTGATATTGAATTATTTTAATATCATTTTTTAAATTATAAAAAATGAATATTGCATGATGTTGGTTAACTATCAACTGAAGCTTTGATTGGAAGTTCAAGGCTAGTTAACTCCACTTGGCTCCTCTTTGCATAAAATAGGATTTAAAACTTAAAAATATATTAATATACATAATAATATCATATATGTCATGTGGTAACTCCAAAATTAATTCATTTGATATATTTTCAATGCCATTTTTTACTTGCTTAATTGACCAATTAGGCATATTAGGCTAATTAGGCCTAATAGCCTATCCTCTTACATTTAGAATCCATTAAATCGAAAAAAATATTACATGAAACCTGAAAAAATAATTAAATATACTTTAAAAAATCTTTATCATCACAATATATTTGATTTTGATGAGAAAACACTTGCCATTTAGTCAATAGGGTTGGCTAGACCTATTTTGCTCTATTTTCCTACAGAGTGGCCATTTTGATTGAGCTAGTTACGAAACTTATGAGATGATTTATGACCAAATTAAAATTTTATGATGAATAAAAATTATTATGCTTTTATCTCCACTAATTATATTTCATTAAACTATCTTGTACTTCATTTTACATGCTTTTTCCCATAAAAACATGATTTCTACCCTCGTTTGTACATCTCCATGGATAAAATTGACACTTATGTAATACTATATGAGTTTAATTGAAATTTTAATTTTTTTTAAGTTGATTCTAGATGATTTTATGGTAATAAAATCAACATTTTTCAAAACTAGTTTTTTGAGGGTTTAAGTGGGCTTTTAAGTTGAATTTTCAAAATGATGGTTCATGAAGTATAGACCTTTAAATCCTATTTTTTTTTCCATTTATATGTATAAAATTACCCCCCCCCACATCCATGAAAATATTGGGTTTCCATTTAAAATATATATAAATTTGCCATGTGGAGAAATATGCTTGTGGGGTTTTGACTACATTCTAAGCTGGCTACACTCTTAATGATTATTCATAAATTAGTAACATTAAAATGGTATAAATTTGTAATTAATTATAATTAAATATTATTAATAAAAACATACTAATATAATTCATCCAAACTCCACATGTGGTGAAAGATATGAGCATCTGAACAAGAGGCTAGGAAGGGTGTGTAGAACTAAAAAAATGAAAATTTCACTAAAATGAAAATAAATCTTAAAATTATTCCCAATGCCTAAAAAAATCATCATCAGGTGTTTACCATTCTATCAAAACACTCTAATAGTACATTTTTCTTAAAAAGTCAAAAAACCTTTTTTTGGCCTTTATGCTTGTTTGCTTGTAAAAGTCTGTATGAGCATGGTTTAATTAAAGTTAAGAGTTTTAAAACTATTTAAAGGTATTATTATGATTTAAAAACATCATTCCATACTTTTAAAACTTTTACCTAAACTTAGAAACCTCTGTGGCACTCTAGAACAATGCCTACTCCAATGGTGATCTCCAATGGGCATGCTAAGGACTATTAAAAAATAGAAAGTATATCCACTTGTCCAATAGCCATTAATTTTTTTTATAAGGTTATACAGATCATAATGACATTGTGTAAAAAAATTTAGGTCTTGAAACCACATGTAGCTCCTAGAATGTTTAATTTTCTCTCAAAATTGATCCTTGTGCATGGATTGTCTACATATTTGAACTTGAAAATTCTATTTTGAAATGATAATGACCTATTTACAATTAATTTTTTACATTTTTGACAAAAAATAGTGATTTTTAGGCCATAATTCCTTTTTTTGACTAACTTTAAAATGTTATGACCGGTTCTACAAATGTTTTTTATGATAGGAGTAATAATTTGGCCTTTATAGGTAAAATTACTAACAATTTTGGTGACTTTTAAGGAATAAAAAACTTTTAATATGAATTTTTTTGATATACGTTGAAATAGGAATATTTTTATAGACAAAGACACAACAAGACAACTTACACAAATAACAACGAACATGTGTGCATGTGCACTTCAAGGAATGGACAACTTGGAAAGGGAAAAAAACACTGAAATCTTGTGTGAACATGCACATAGAGAAAATAATAAAAGGTATTATATTATTTACAAACTAACCTCCACCTTTATATTCATCTTGGATCAAATGGAAAGTTATTTGATGCACCATGGATCCTTAAAATGTGAATGCTTCCTTTTGATAACTCTCTTTTGCAAATCAGAGAACTTATATATTCATGTGTTCTAAATGATGCAACTAGGCCTCCAAATTCCATTATTAGGTGTATGGATTAAAGATATGGATCTAATATCCAATCATATTCTTATTTGTTGCATCAAAAGTGATATCTCTACCTCATTCATAAACTGATTATGATTTGACACATTCTCATTCAATAATTATATTGGTAATTTAGCTAGTATACCTAGATTTATATCTTAATTTTAATCTATTTGAAGTGGTAATTTGTCAAAGTCATTATATATTTGATAGGTATTCAAACATGGCTTTGATTTTAATCTATATGACTTTAATTTCTTCTTGATGAGCAACTGCAACAATACTCTTTACAAGACAGTCATCAATCTCCACTTGGGGTGGAGATGGACTATCAAACTTTACACAAAAACTCTCTAATTCATCTCAAAAAGCCTCTTCATCATGATCAACTAAAACGACATAAAAATCATCAATATTCTTACCATTTGAAACATGTTTATCACATATTTCTATGTTTTGGATGAAGTCAAATAAAATTTATTGATCTACTGCACTTGATTCATCTTTATTAGGAATATTCTCCATCCCACTAATGGTTCTATGTTAGTTGTCCTCATGGCTACCTTTGGAATAAAAATTTGTTTACACTTCATCTATCTCAGTTAAAAACTCTTGAGAATCCTCCTAATTTGGCTCATGAGGCTGCTCTTCTTGGATCACCTTGACCTCATCTTGCTGCACTTTTCTTGAATGGCTTTCCATGAAGGAAAGGATTTAGGCTTCTGAGGAGGAAGGGATGAAGGCTAAATGATCTCTTGCTTGAATTTAGCATCCTAAATGATCCTTTATTATTCCTATTTCTTTCTTAATTCCATGATTTGGTTCCAAGATAGAAAATATAAAGGCTATTTTCTAACCTTTTAATTTTGGTTCTCCTACTCTTTCTTTGTCTTCAGCTCCAACTCTCTGATCTACTTATCAATATTATCCTAGAATATCTTCTCTTTAAAGTGGTTAGTGATCTCAATAGTATCTTGTACCATAATAATATCCTTCTTTATTTAACAATTCTCTTGGATAGATCTCCAAGAAAGGAAGGTTTGAGAAACATATGAATAACTTGGCAAACTCAAAGGGGCTCTTAGAATGGGCTCTTGAGAAGGAAGGAATGACATAAGAAGGTTATGATTAAACTTGATGTTCCTTGAGGGCTTTTATTTTATCCTCAATTATTTGAATATAACCACCTTAATCCATCATCTCACTAGTGAAATTGCCCCAATTTCCTTTCTCAATAGGTTCCCATTGCTCTTTTATTTGCTACAAGGACTCTATTAGATGATGATTATGGTGAGTATAGGTATCTTGGCCATAATATCTCTATGAATACAACTCTAGTGCATGTTTTTCAAATCTCACTAAAGTTTGGTTAAGTACCAATATGGTTTGGGTAGATGTAAAATGGCCATGATTAGGTTAGTAAGGGGAAATAGTAAAATGGATTGACTATTCATATGGAGTATCTGGGTAGTACTCCTACATATATGCCTAATATAAATCCTCAAACTCCTAGTGAGGATCATAGTATGGCTGGTCATAGTGATAATAGTGAGGATAATATGGATATGTACTGAAAAAAGCTTTTGAAGACCATTAGTAAGCCCATTATTGAAAGTAATCAATATTGAAAATATATCTAATGTTCAAAACCAACCTTGAGTACCTGAAAGTTGCACTGATTTTCTAAATGCCTCCAAAGGTTAGTGTGTAGAACGATGTCCCACCAAGCACACCAAAATTTTTTATCACTCTAGAGTGCACCCTGCTTGAAGATGTGTAAAACACACCCTCTCTCTAGCTAAAACAATTAGAACTTCTCAGAGTGTGGGTGACTCTATATTGAGAAGAACATCTAGAGAGCACTGGTTCCCTTAAGATTTATCTTTAAAAACTAAACTATTTTGATTTTTTGGGATGAAAAGGGAGAAGGAAACTAAAATGCAAAATCCTATCTAATGGGGTGACGCACCTAAATGATTATGTATTCTCTAAAAGTTTTTTGAAAATGAGTAAGATACACATGAATCAAAATAAATTCTTCGATAAATCCTAAACACAAGTGTTTCAAAAGAAGGCCTAAAAGAAGTTTACAAAGCAAATTCAAATCCTAGTTCTTCAAATTACTTGTAGAGGATGAGATTTTCACAGTAGGTGTGGAAAGGACCGGAAAAAATGGAAAGTATATGCCACTTGCATGCTAGTACACAATTAAAATACACTTTATTTTGATCCAAAAAAAATGCAAAAAATCTTCTTTATTTGATAAATGGTGTCAATTACAATTTTTGCTCTACTTTAGTAATTTTTCAATAATGTCTTGAGAATCCAATATATAAGTCTAAAAAGCTAATAAAATCTTAAGTGGAGTTGATATACATAAGTAATAGTCTTCTCTAATTAAATAAAGACTAAAACCTATTACAATTATTTAATCAACTCCCTTTTACAATATTTAGAAAACTCTTTTTAATAGATTTCCTTCACAAAGCATGCATGCACTCTCAAAATTTGTAATTGAAAATAGGTGGGACCATATTGATATCAAATAAATTATATTTTGAGTTCAAAAATAAATACAATAGTCTTTAAAAATCTTTTAATTTTCTTTTTTTGTAAGAAATCCATTTTGGTGTTGAAACAAGAAATGGTGGGCCCCTTTGACTTGGTCAACTCTCTTGGCATGAAATAAATACCATTATTTGGTGTTTATATCCACTTGAACTAATATTTAATTATTTGAATATCATTTTTTAAATTATAATAAAGGAATATTGCATGATGTTGGTCAACTAGTCAACTAAAGCTTTGATTGGAAGTTCAAGGTTAGTTAACTCCACTTGGCTCCTCCTTGCATAAAATAGGATTTAAAATTTAGAAATGTATGAATATCCATAATAATATCATATATGGCACGTTTTAAATCCAAAATTAATTAATTTGATATATTTTCAATGCCATTCTTTACTTGCTTAATTGATAAATTAGGCCTATTAGGCCAATTAGGCCTATTAGCCTATCCTCTTGCATTTGGACTCCATTAAACCCACAAAAATATGTCATGAAACCTTAAAAAATAATTAAATATACTTGTAAAAACTTTTCTCATCACACAATATATGATTTTGATAAGAAAACACTCACCATTCAGTCAACAGGGTTGACTAGGCCTATTTTGCTCCATTTTCCTGTAGACTGGCCATTTTGATTGATCTAGTTGAAACACTTATGGGATGATTTATAACCAAATTAAAATTTTAGGATGAATAAAAAATATTATTATTTTATCTTCATTGATTATATTTCATTGAACTATCTTATACTTCATTTTACATGCTTTTTCCCATTAAAAACATGATGTTTTCCCTCATTTGTACATCTCCATGCATAAAATTGACATTTATGGAATCATCTCTGAGCTTAATTTAAATTTAAAAAAAAATTAGGTTTATTCAATATTATTTCATGGCAACAAAATCAAATTTTTACAAAACTATTTTTTTGAGGGTTTTAGTGGGCTTTGAAGCTAAATTTTCAAAATGATGGTTCATGAAGTACATACCTCCAAATCCAAATTATTTTCCATTTATGTGTATAAAATTTAACCCCCCCCCCAAACATCTCTAAAAATATTGAGTTCCCATTCAAAATATATAAAAAGTTATCACATGGAAAAATTTGTCTGTGGGGTTTTGACTATATTCTGAATTACCTACAATCTTAATGAATTTTCATAAATAAAAACAATTAAAATGATATAAATTTATCATGAATTATAATTAAATATTATTACTCAAAACATACTAAGAGCGTTCATCCAAAGTCCACATGTGGTGGAAGATATGAGTGTCTAAACAAGAGGCTCAGAAGGGTGTCTAAAACTGAAAAAATGAAAATTTTACCAAAATAAAAATAACTCTTCAAATTATTACCAATGACTAAAAAAATCATCATGGTGTATGTACCATGCTATAAAAATAGTTTGAAAGCACATTTTTCCAGAAAAGTCAAAAAACCCCTTTTTGGCATTTATGCCTGTTTGCTTGCAAAATCCTAAATGAGCATAGTTTTATTGGTAGCCTTTGCTCAAAATGTTCTCCAAATCCTAAATGAGCATAGTTTTATTGGTAGTTCTTATTACATATCGATTAAATTTCTCTTGCACCAACAACACCATAAAATATGAAGCACTTATCTTAGGTTAATTTACCACCCAATCCCTCCAAATTATATCTATTCAAATCTTTTTTTATTCCCATCTTGTGGTCAATTAAGTCAATGATATCTATTAGATAAAAGAAGAACATATTATCCCATACCAAAACATGGTTAATGTTTATCATCATAGTTCAACTACATTTCTATAAAAAGAATACCAAGAATAGACAACCGACATGCATATGCAATGGAAAGTGCTTCATCTTTGATTCCTATCAACATTAATGATGATCAAGCTATTTTCACAATTAAATGATTACAGTCACCGTCAATATATAATGTAGATTTGATTGCACTATCTGTTCTAGCCATTACATGTAGTTATACAATTCTAGAATGGTTCTTAGATATCTATAACTTTCTAAACAAATATATTACACTACACACTTTTTCTTGAAATAAAAAATGTAAATTACACAAACATGCACTCCATTATGTAATCATTTTTGGATACATTTTAAAACAATCCTTCAACAGATAATTACTTTGATGTTTAACTTTAGTAGAAGCCAAAATTGATCTTACATAAATACACAATAGTGAGTATGGTGGTCACTTTAGTGGAAAAGCCATGTCACACAAAATGCTTTGACAGGGGTACTACTAACCTACCATGGAAGATGAATGTTTACAATATGCAAAACTATGTGATAAATGTTAATGACATAGTAACTTATAGCATGCACCATCGTAACAATTATAGCCTATCATTTCTCCATGGCCATTTATGTTATGGGGATTTGATCTTATTGGAAAAATTAACCCTGAATCTACTAATGGACATAAATTTATAATCACAACCATAGAATACTTTACCAAATGGGTAGAATCAATTTCACTTCAATCTACTATAGGTGAGGACATTTGTATATTTCTCATGACTCACGTTATTTCACAATTTATCTTGACCACAACCATCATTTTCGATAATGGAACATTATTCAAGAACAAAACATTCAAAAAATATAAGATTAAACACACATTCTCCACTCCATATTACCCACAAGAAAATTTTCAAGCAAAGGCTACCAATAAAACTATCAACAACATTTTGAGAAAAAAGAGGCCAAATTTGGAGATGATTGGCACAATCAACTATCCTTTTCATTATGGGACTATCACACAAGTATCTACACACCCACATGAGCCACTCTTTATTCCCTTGTTTATGGCACATAAGCAATTTTAACATTGGAATTAGAAATCCCATCTCTTCATGTCTCTCTTAAAGGTATTCTCACTGGTTACCAGTATTGTGAAAAGTGCCTACACTAGCTCATTAAGCTAGACCATACACACATTCAAGCAACAAACATCTCAGAATCTACCAATAATGCATACAATAATCTTACAATAAATTAGTTCACACTAGATAATTTGAAGTTAATGATCTCATTCTCAAATAAAATCTTCACAATGTCAATGCCAAAGAAGAAATCAAAGGAAAATTCAAACTAAATTGGCTAGTTCCATACTTTATTACATAAAATCTTAGCCCTAAAGTGTATCATCTAGCTCACTTGAAGGAAAAAAACTCAAAAATCTAATGAATATTATGCATCTATGCAGATTCTATATCTAACATTTTACTTCACACATTGTATTATACATAATTGTTCAAAATTACTTGTACATAAGTTTCTTTTTGTTTACTTATGCATAGTTTTTTATTATTTCTTGTACATAATTTATTATTCTTGATTGTACACAGATTATATCAAAAATACAAAAATAATACAAAAGTTCAAAATATGAGAACATTCAAATATGTCAAAACACCAAAAACATTTCGATTGTATGCATCATCCATGTGTTGGGGATCACAAGAACAACACTTGTTCTGATCCCACTTTGTTAGGATCTTGCTCCTTAGAAAGAGCATAGTATGATTACCAAATATAAGCAATTATAAATGCGAAAATAACCAGAAATACAAGTAACTAGAATTCACCAATAGCACAGAATATGAGAGACAATACACTATCTTGTATTAACACTTTACAGAAAAGAATACAATAAAGAGCCGCCACACTCTTCCACATTAGAGAGGCTTCCCACACCTCAAGTGTACAGTATTTCTTCTACACAACACTCTCCTACACAAAAAAAGGTCCCAACAACCAACTCACACACAGAATTGGTGTTCACCTCTCCAACTAGTCAGTAATAACCCTGCCAGTTCACCAAGCACTCTATAGTACTTCAAGTTGATCTCCCATGAACCTGCAACTTGCAATTCAATAGACAAAACTTACATGTAGATCTCCTATGAGCTTGCAACAACCTGCAACTCAATGATCTTACACTTGGAAGGAACTTCATTGTCTTCCTTATCTTATATCAATTACAATACATGTCAATGGGTCTATAAATAGATCCCTAACTTAAACAATAACTTAGACTCTTAATTTAGACAATTATCCTCACAGCTTAAGACTCTAACTGGTCTTTACATGTAAACTCTTCATTAACTTAACTAACTATCCATGTAATAAATAGTTCTAGAACACACAAGCGACCGACGCCGGTCCCTGGTTGCCTGGTTCTGTCGACGTCGGCCGACTCCCTATCATCGCCAGTGGCCTTCTGCACTGGTCACGATCGACGTCGGTCCTACTGCCGATGCCGATGCTCCTGGATCTTAGCAACCTTCTATTCCTTCAGTTTACAAAGAGTTGAAGCTTTTAGCTCCACAACTCAACAATCTCCCACTTGGAGATAAATAGCTACAACCTGTACCTATACCTGTACTCCGTCTAGTTTATTCCCTTGGCTTTGTACCCCTCCTCAAGATCACTCTTGAAGACCAACCACCACAAACTTGTAGTGCAAAACCTGTCATCTAAAACACCTGCCACATCCACATCTACAAACCATGTAGAAAATAACCTGAACTTGCATAGCATGCGTACCTGCTGCTAGTCCTTGTAAGAATCCATTGAACTATCCTCCAATGGTTCTCTCCCAGATTGGCTCCAACTTGTGACAACTCCCACTGCTTGGGAAAACTTAGGTTTAGTACATACCATGCACTCAACCTCATTATGTGAATCAAGACACAGTTCATAGAACTGTCCAACCATCGGCGTGCTAACCGGTCTCACACAATCATCCTGAAACAAAGTCAACATATGACCTACCATGTCTCTAGGACACACTCATGCCAAAGAATCTTGCTACTCCTAGATTCTCCATGACACACCCCTGAACTAGATTTACCTTTAGTTCAACAATACCTGTATATGTAACCCTACAACAAGCACATCATACAGTAATAGGATAATGTAGCTAATATTATCCAACCTGGTAAAGAGAAACACAATGATCAAACCTCCATTGCCCTGCAGCTAATACACGACCATATACCCTGATCTTCCGTCTCACGTATCCATTTCTTCTCTTCTTCATCCTAAACATCCATTCATCTCTCAGTGCTTACTTCCAGTTGGTAGCTCTATCCAAAACACCTGTTTGGTTTTCCTTCAAGGAATTACATCCTCATCCATGCCAAGCTCCCACTGTTTCCTGGATCTACCTATTCTGCTTCTTTAATAACTTCCTGGTCTAATGCCATAAGTGAGAAACAAGTAGTGTAAATAAGGGAAATGATGAATTTAAGAACTTACTTACACCTTCAGTCCTCCATATGGGTGCTTGAGACACCTTGACAGCTAGTTGTCCACCCAAAAATTGTCTCAGTGATCAATGCCGATCACATCTCAGTCTACAGATGACTGATGTCGGTTCCTTGCGACTGCCACCTTACCGACGTTGGTTTCCCCTGGCCGATGCCAGTCGTTATCTGCCCTGAGTCATCAATGTCGGGCTGCACATAGCTGACGTTAGTCCCTGTCTGGACGCCGATGCCAATTTTCCTACCGATGTCGGTCTCTGTGTTTCTCTAGTGAGACCTGACTTTTTCCCGTGAGCTCCTTTTAGATCAAATCCTTCTCCAAAACACCCTTGCTCTGCTTAGAATTCTTCTGCATCTTGTGTTGAACTCTATCCGTCACCTTCTCCTTGAAAACCAAGGCTTTCCTGTTCTTGTCACTAATATCAGATTCCTCAAGAAATGTCACCTTCTTCTTCTACATACAGAAACCATGATCCATACCTTCCAAATCCGAAAGCATATCCTTTGACTCAAGAACAAGCATCTCCTTCTTATCTATGTGACCAAGCCTATCAAGCCACATCTCTGAATCTACAGCTGAAGTAGATAACCCAGAAAGAGAGTCAGTAATAGAAGTAGATAGATAAAGCGTACCTACTTTCTTACCTCTACCTACAACAAGTGTACCCTTGGTAACCTTCCAAGAGTCCAATGTGAGAGTTACTGTGCAACCCTCATCACCCAAACTTCTAATAGAAATCAAATTCTGCTCTAGAACTAGGACATGCATGACCTCCTTTGACTCCCATGTGTTACCTGTCTGCAGTTTCAGCTTCACTTTCCCTTTTCCAATAATCTGACAAGGTTTACCATCCCCTACATAAATTTCTCCAAAGTCTCCCTAGACATAATCATGAAAAAATTCCCTATGTGGGGATGCATGACAAGAGGCACCAGAATCTAAAACCCAAGATTCTACTTTATCCAAAGAACATACCAGAGCATCTCGTGCAGTGTAATCTGCAACATCTGCTTCTTCTTCATGTCCTTCATGCTGATCTTCACTTGATCTACAATCTCTCTTTAAGTGCCCTTACTTTCCACACTTCCAGCAGGTTATTCTACCATACCTGGACTTGGATCTTCTGCCTATCTTGGACCTTGATCTCCCATTCTCTATATTTTCTCTTTGCCTTCCTCTACCTTCAACACTCAAAGCATTTCTTGATGATTCACCTATGCTATTCCTATGTATCTCTTCATTCAAGATCACACTCACAACATCATCCACTTTTAAGACTTTTGAAGGAGACACAGTATTAGAAACTGCCATTACCAAACCTTCCCAACTTTCAGGTAATGAACACAAGATTAAGAGAGCTCTAATTTCATCATCAAATACAATATTGACTGAACTTAACTGGTTTACCAAACCATGGAAATCACTAAGATGGCTATGAACAGATCCACCTTCCAACATTTGCAAATTAAATAAACGCATCATAAGAAATACCTTATTAGAAGCTGAGGGTTTTTCATATAAATTTGCCAAAGATTCCATCAACTCCACCGTTGTCTTACACTGTGATAAGCTAGAAATCACAGATGATGCAAGACTCAATCTAATAGATCCCATAGCCTTCCGATCAAGAACCTCCCATTCTTCATCTTTCATATCCGAGGGTTTGCAAACAACCCCACCCAACGGTAAGTACAAATCTTTTTGATACAGATAATCCTCAATCTGCATCCTCCACAGTTGGTAGTTCTTGCCATTAAACTTTTCCATTCATAGCTTATTGTCTTCTGCCATTGCTCAACTCCCACTCAAACGAAAACCCTGTGAGTACCTGTAATCAAAACACACTAACCAGATCTAATCTAATCTGTTAGTATCCCAACCAACAGCTCTGATACCACTTTGTTGAGGATCGCAAGAACAACACTTGTTCTGATCCCACGTTGTTAGGATCTTGCTCCTCAGAAAGAGCACAGTATGATTACCAAATATAAGCAATTAGAAATGCAGAAATAACCAAAAATACAAGTAACTAGAATTTACCAATAGCACAGAATATGAGAGACAATACACTATCTTGTATTAACACTTTATAGAAAAGAATACAATAAAGAGCCGCCACACTCTTCCACCTTACAGAGGCTTCCCACACGTCAAGTGTACAGTAATTCTTCTACACAACACTCTCCTACACAAAAAATGGTCCCAAAAACCAACTCACACACAGAATTGGTGTTCACCTCTCCAACTAGTCAGTAATAACCCTGCCAGTTCACCAAGCACTCTATAGTACTTCAAGTTGATCTCCCATGAACCTGCAACCTACAATTCAACAGACCAAACTTACATGTAGATCTCCTATGAGCTTGCAACAACCTGTAACTCAATGATCTTACACTTGGAAGGAACTTCCTTGCCTTCCTTATCTTATATCAATTACAATACATGCCAATGGGTCTATAAATAGATCCCTAACTTAGATAATAACTTAGACTCTTAATTTAGACAATTATCCTCGTAGCTTAAGACTCTAACTGGTCTTTACATGCAAACTCTTCATTCACTTAACTAACTGTCTGTGCAACGAACAGTTCTAGAACACACAGGCGACCTTACTCCTAGATCTCAGCAACCTTCTGTTCCTTCAATTTACAAAGAGTTGAAGCTTTTAGCTCCATAACTCAACACCATGCTTTACATTTATACTACAATGCTAGACTTACATTTTATGTTCTATGTGATTGTTTGTTGAAATCTACAATACCATGATTCACTTGATCTTCTTTGAGTGTGTGCAATGACATCCAACTCTTTGATTGATTCACTCTACCTATTGAGGGGGCATCCTACTTCAACATCGAGACACACATCGATATATATATACCCAATGGGGGCATCTTCCACATGACTACACCATCTAGGTTATGTCATTGCTACACCACACACTCTAGTTATCATGTTGATGTACATTATTTACTAGCTTACAAAGATTACTATAGTAACACTCACTAGTACATAGCACTTGTGTCTTTCTTAGCATACACCTAGTCTTGTACTAACATGTATTACATACTTTCCCTCTTGCTTTGATTAGTTAGATGCAATTGTATTTTTAGTTATCACATGCTTTCCTTTCTTGCTTTGCATAGCTAAATATGATTACTTTTCTTATTTCTTTATTGTCTCCTATATGTGCCTTAGGACATTTTCTAATGTCCTTTTATTCTATCTTGTGTGTGCCTAAGGACAATTGCTAATGTCCTATGCCTGTACTCTTCTATGTGATTGTGGCTTCCACACTAACCTTGCTTATTTCAATTGTATGTATGTGTGGTATTTGAACATGCCTTGTATGCTTGCCTTCTTGTCTAAGTGACATGTACCCATGCCCCTTATTTATGTGGTACCTTGGCCACCCTTATATTCTTATTTCTTCTTGCCTTGTGTTCTTTTTACTTTTTTGATTCTCATTGTTTGCAATGCCATGATCCACATCATGCATTTATCTTACTTTTTTGGATGTCATGATAGACATCATTCTCTATCCTTCCAACTAATAAATAACATTTAACCAGACTTTCATTTCTAATTTAGTATATTGTACATGTTATTACATTGTTATATCCATCTAGGCATACCCCTATTGATCTAGCAATCTCTCAATATAAAGCATGCTATATCTTGAGATATCTTGTCAATTGTCATTACTATATCATGTATCTTTACAACATAACATACTTGTAGGGATATTTCTTCTAAGGGAAGTCATTGTAGGGTCTTCATTCCTACCCTCAAAATATAAAGAAAAAAATAGGGGTTTTGTCATAGAGATCAGAGCTCCTAAATGATAAATAAAAAACATTCAAAACACTCAGAATAACAACCAAACATCAAAATAGCTAGAACAAACTAGCTAGATAGTGAGAATATCAAAATAGTTACCATATTTGGCCCAAGATAATAACACCCAACTTGGACTACAGAAATAGTACTAGTTTCCACTTTTGGCATTCCTATCCAAATAGCAATTAAAATAGGCTTTATAGAAGTAGGCTAAAAATTAGGTTCAACTATAGTTTTACACAACCAAAATAGTTTAGAATCAATAATTTTTAGTACACTTTTGTTTAGAGAATCTAGATATAGGGGGAATTGTGCATGAAATGATGGCTCTCACTTCCAATCTTAGATAGATAGTTAATATGACTTCTAGATCAAAATCCATGTTTTAGACACTAGTAATTGGGGGCAATGTGCAAGGCACATTTTGTTTTCTTTTCTTTTTGAGTTTAGCATTACCTAGGCATTATCGACATTTTCATGCCTTATTCCATCTATAGGTGGTTGGCATCATTTTAGAATGGATTTAATACAAGCCTAATTTCCACATTCTCAAGTTCTTGAGTTCTTGAGTGGCTTTCATATAAGCTTAGTGCACCAATTTCAGAGTGGCTTTCATACAATCTTAATCTCCATTTTTTGGAGTGGCCAAGAGTGGCCTAGTTTTTAGTATACATTTGAATATCCACTCCAACATTTTTAGATCATAGTACATTCATGGGCTTCAAGAGACATCTCATATGACACACATTTCATACTGGTATCAATTAATAGCTTCACTTCATGGAGCAATGATGGAGCCAAAGGACTAGTTAGCTTTTGTATTCTTGAGCCACATAATTAGAGAGATTGGACACATAGTCCAAATATCAATCAACACATGCATGATCACCTAGATTCACTTATTGGGATGGAGCCAAAGGGTTAGCCTTTACATTCTTGAGCCACTTCTAGGGAAATGAGCACTCGACCCAATTCATGATATTACTCTTGGTATAACACATGTATAACATCACTCAGCATCACAACAAGTTTTGTATTGGTTCACATACCCAATGAGGTGTATTAATTCATTTTTATTCCTCTCTCTCTTACCCAACTTTATACATTCTTATTTTAGATATAGAATATCTAGTAACAACTTGTCTACTTTTTATTTTCTCTTGTATATTTACACTTAATAGTGTGCTCTCTCTAGGCACACCTAGTATCACACAAATTCATGAGCTTCACCCTTTTAGGTAAGTTTAGGTACACTTTCTATTTTATTTTATCCTAGTATTTCACTTTGTTGCATCACTAGAATAAAGTAGGGTAAATGTAGTCATATAAAAAAAATTGGTAACTTGAGTGTGGCCAATGACACCCAACCCTTAGGTCTCTCTTGCTTGATCTCATGACCGTCATAGTCATCATTTTCATTGATTCCCAATCATCCATAGGCTTCCAAACCTGATCCCAATTAAGCCAGACTCCTCTTGCCATGATAGATCAATCCCCCTATGTATTGTCTACTTAGGACAATAATGCCACACTAGGATAATAGCACTAGTGCCATTCCTATCCTCTTTTAGAGCTCTTGTCTAAGTCTATTTATAGCCCCAACGGTTAATTTATTCTATTTTCCCATCCTTCTCCTTGTCAACTTAATGTGAGCACATTCAACCCATGACCAATAGATCCCTATAAAATCCCATTCAAAGATAATTTATAAGGGGTTGGTAATTATCACTAAGCAAACAAGAATACAAGTAAGACCACTTAAGCAATCTTCCCTATTCTTTATATAACCCTAGCCAATATACTTACAAGCTTATCCAAATCCTTACACCAATCGCTAGCCATCTCAAGAACATCTAATTTAGCATTTTACATTTTCATACACACTATTTCACAAAGCACATCAAGTGGGAGAACTACATATGGCTTGATCCCTCTTCGTAGTATTGGTATGTAGGAAGCATACCTACACAAGGGGTGTGAATCCATGTCCAATAAATCTTACACACACTAACCCTGATTCTTTCTCAAAATTGTTCAAAGCACAATGAATTATAGGGTTTAAAGATAAAATCTACTCTATAATGAGCTCTATAGACTTTTAGTTACCAAAACTTCATAGATAGGGTCACATAGACATGGTGAATAAAACCTAGAAAGATCATATCCTTATAAAAATAGTGGTAAAGGTGGACTACAATGCCGATGCCACTCCTATTCAATTTTGGTGCTCATGTACAATCATAAAATGAAGGTCATATCTTAGTTTTTGATAGTGTCCTAATCCTACACAATGAATTCTAGCCTTTGTCTTAGTCAGATCAATCAGTTTCTAGCTAAGTCTTGTTTTCTTTCCCTTATTACTATTTTTAGAAAGGTCAAATTTGTAATCTAGTTTACAAAAATTAGTAGCTTATTACATATTTATTTACTAATTTTACCACTCAAACCCTTTAACTAAATTAATAATAATATACCAATATTCCTAAATTTTTTAAATCACCTTTTTGGTGAGTGACATGAAGTTTTATTGGTGGTCCTTATAGTAGCTTGAGAGAGAAGGATAGTAAGAATATGTGGTGATTATTCATGGTGTGTGGGGATCTGAAGATGCTCAAAAGGTGAAATTTCTTAGATCTCCTAGGAGGAGTCCTTATCAGATGTTTATTTATGTGTTCCATTAGATTTAAGTAGTTTTGTGTGTTCTTTCTTCATTGATTGCAATGCTTGATTGAAGAAACTGTTGGCATGGAGCAAGAGGATATTTTCAAGGAAAGATAAAGTAGAATAAAGGTAAGGGGGAGTTTGTGTCATATATATGACATGGTCATTTCTTATTTGGTATTTTTTTAGGTCTTCAAGATCAGCCTATGCCCACTTTGTCTTTGTGTCAAAGGGGGAGAAAGTTCCTATTGTGGGAGTGCTTGATGAGAGAGAAGGTGAGCTATATATTTCTATAAATGATGATTATTGACATCAATGAAAAAGGGGGATGTTTTTAGAGATTTATCATTATTATTTCATGGTGATGTCATGGAGGTGTCCTGGTTATTGGATAAAGAGCCTTGATAGTCTATGTGTCAATGATAAAGTGTGCAATGTGCTTGTCCTATTATGATTTGAGAATGCTTCATTGATCTTTAGAGTTTACATGGTTAGAGAGGTTTAGGTATGAGTATGGTGATTTGATCATGTGGAAGGGGTCCTATTATAAGTCAATAATTATTTGAGAGATTGTGTTCATAAGTGGAATTCATCTGGTTGTTCATACTTTTCATCTAGACACTTTGGGTCTAGTGGTAAAAAATCTTAGTATGTTGTTTGATGACATCACCATTAGCACATGGAAATGAGTCAAGGGTATTTGGTAATATGGCTTTGATCACATTAGTCCCTAGTTATTATATACCAAATATCAAGTCATGCATCAAAACTTGGTGAAATATATGAGGGTGTAAATTTGGCTATTCAGACAAAATTCACTATGTTCCCATACTTAGCCAGTTTTTTAATGTGGCAAGAAAAACCAAATGAGAATTTTGATGGTATTATATATTTCTCATGTGAAGGTGTCAATATAAACTAATCATATGGGTTTGTTAAGTTTTGAGCATAGTTAAATTAATCTAAATTTAAGATCATGCACTAAAGCACGACAAAAGTTATGCAGGAGAAAAGTTGGTCTCCCAAACATATTTTGGAATAGTTGGCTCTATGACATAAGTTTTTGAGAATGAATTTTAATGGTGTTATATATCACATGCATTAATGTTTCATGAGTTATTTTTTATATGGTTTGATTCTCCTATATGAGAAGATCATCATGTCCAAATTTGAAATCATGTGAGTAAGCATTAAACAAGTTATTGAGGTGCAAAGTTGGCCTTCCAAGCATATTAAAAGGGTCCCCATAATCATTTATAAAAGTTAAAGGTTGAGAAAGATAGATGGTGTGTGTTTCTCCAATAAGTCAAGAAGTAATGATTTGAGGATAGGTGCATGATGTTTAATGACTAGGAAAAGGTATAGGATAAAGATCCAATGGTGAGTGGGTGTTCATACAAATTAATTGATTAATGAGAGTTGATAGTTAAAGATATGTTTGATCCATAGAGATTGATGGAGCATGTGGAGTCAACATTATCATATTTCATGATATGAGGCCAATGTGACTAAGGTTTAATGTTTGAGCATTGGTACCCATGTATTAAATATTGGAAAATATTGATGGTATGTATTTGATCTGAGTAGTGAGGACATGAGATGCAAATATTATGACCAAATTTTAACTATGACCATTTGAATTTAAATATTTAAATTTAACACAAGGAAAAACTAGAGATCTATATTTTGTCCATATCTTTCAATAAAAGTCAAATTTGTTGGTGATGTAAAAATAAAAGATGAAGAAGACTCCATGTTGCATATAATGAACCTTATTTAAAGATCTAGAAGTGTGTACGTCAAAGATATTGAACTTAGAATTTGATTGTGTGTTCATGCTTATTCTACAAGTGACTTGAGAAGAATATTTGAGCTCATTTTGGTGGTGTTTCAATGTCTCATGATGACTTTACTATCTGAGAGTGTTGTAGACTCCATGAGGATGCTCTGTGAGTATTTTAGAGGTGTGATCAATCTATCTTGAGTATGAGCAATGCTTAATAAGTTGAATTTATGTTTGATAATGGTGTTATTGTATATAAGGTCTCTATTTGAGTTGATTGAGCATAAGCAGAGATGAGAAAAGTTAACTATGATCTTTTGAGGATGTCAAAGGTGAGATAAGGAGTGGATCTATGATTTTGGAAGTGGTCATATGCTCTTTTTTTGTTTGATAATGTGATAAATGGGTGAATAGGTCTCGATGAGACCTATAAGAGCTATAAGGACATTATAAAAAGGTGTATCTCCTTAAGGGTGACCCATAGATGCTATGGCCAGCCTATGAAGATTATATTGAGATGTGTCTTCATGTGAGAGATGCCTTAAGGGGTAAGGCATGTGTAATGGCTGACCAAGGTGTTGATTATCAATATTACTCTATAAATAGTGAAATCAATGATGGTTATTTCTAGACTTTGGGTGTGAGCTAAGGAGAGATTGGAGAGAGAATTATGTGTGTGTTTTTTGGATCGAATGAGGGGTAGAATGCCTTAAGGATGAGTTAAAGAGTAGAAATATTGAGGATTATTTATATGACCTATAGGTCATAATTATATTGGTAGAATAGTACTCTCATAGATTGAGTGTGAGTAAAGGTGAAGAGTGATAAGTAGAGGTCCATCATCAAGTGTTGAAGACATCAGTTTATAGGTGGATGTGTTCATAGATATTGTTGTTTTAACTTAGCATACAAGGTGGTTTCAACCTCTTTTCAAGATGAAACTTGTTAAAAGGTCTGGTTGTTGTTGTAGCTCAACTAGATAGGTGTTACGTTACTTTGTGGGATTATAGTCTCACTAAATAAGGATTGTAATTCCTTGATCATTTATAGATGGTCTAAATTATATCTTGCTATTATAAGAAAGTATTCTAATTGTAGGTTTTGATGGGTTTTCTCCCACAATAGGTTTACCCATGTATGGTATGTGTTATGTGATTGATCTTGCATTATCTCTCTTTCTCATTGATATGAATATTGTGTATGTTTTATAAATGCTTGTGGTAACTGATTAAGTATTTGTAAAAATCATAATTGAAGTTGGATTATTTGGGCTCATTGATTCACCCCATCTTAGTGATTATAACTTTAACATATATATATGTAAGGACCATGGTATATCCTAAAATAAACTAAAATACCATTACACTCAGCCAAAATGGAGGTAATCCCACTGATCTCTGTTCCTACCTATAATCCACTACTCTCTTCATATCCCTATCATCTCTACCTCCACCCTAGGCCACTCAAAAAATCATAGATAAGGTCTCTAAATAATATCTAGAGACCTAAACCCCTATAGAACAACCTTTTAATAATATAAATATTTCAAAACTCCATCTATAAAATCATGTGCTAAATCAACCTTCCATCATAGGAAGGCCATGTTGTAGTAAGTCTCATACCATCATATCCATGAGGTACTTATGGGTTGTTTATCATAATTTGCTCATTAACCTAGCATTATAAAATCTAAACCATACCATATTTGGGTCCTCCAACCCCAAATATCCATATAAATATATTCCATCAAAGTCAATGCCCATGTAAACATGGTGTAGTGATCCAACATGTCCATAACCACTCCAGTCAAGCTCCATGAAAATCTACCTTCCTTGAGTTTGGGAATGCATATCATGAAATTACCATCATCATCAACAACATACCTCTCCCTATTGTGTTATCTTTATAGAGAGGTTTAAAACTGAAACAACTAGTAATAAACTTTATTCCCTTTACATCATTACCATATAGGTGCCTCAAAGTCATGCCTTAGCCCTACTCATCCACTAGTACTATTAGTGATCCCTACATTAGATATCATAAGATCTAATAAATTTCCTCCTCTATAATGTTAATTTCATTAGTAGGTAGCCAAAATGCCTCACTCATGGCATCCCATCTCTTTTATAATGCTACCAACAATCCTATGTCTTGATGGATGCATTAGTAATGATGTACCCCTCCTAAACCTATGACATCTAGGTGGGACCAATCATCATTACTTAGTTTTACTTGTAATCCCTCCATTAGTGCTGTCACTCGATCTCATAATAATATTAGACCTCGTTCCTATCACCCAATATCCCCTATAAGCCTATAAATCTCCTAAATAATATAACATATCTTAAACCCTAGCTAGTTTCTTAAACCCTTACCTTTTGGTGTGAATTGGCACTGATTCCCTACAAATCACCTCGTGGTGGCACTGATCAGCTAGTTTCTTAAACCCTTACCTTTTGGTAGTGCTATAGGGGGATGGCACTATAAAATCAACACTAATTCCCTAATTAATCGATAATGATTCATAGGGAATAGATGTCATTTCACCAAAATATCACTAATATAATTATCTATTCCCTATGAATCATTATCGATTAATTAGGGAATTAGTGTTGATTCTGTAGTGCCATCCCCCTATAGCCTAGCCTAAATCTAGCCTCCCAAAACCCTACAAATCTTAAAAAACTCAAAATACTCAAAATTTTTATTAAAATAATTGACCTACCTTATCTTTTTATCATTATCATCATAGTCATCGATTGCCACTAACTATCATCTCAAATTATAACACTTACATCATTTGAGCTCTCAAGTATCATTTGGGTTTTTTAAAATAACAAATGAGACCTTTTATATATTATACTTGCTTATATAACCTAATTTGGATCAGCATTCATCCACTTTAGATTGGTGTCATTTAGGTGGATCATCACCAATTTATTTTAGATCAGTTCCAATTGACTCCTTTTTGCACTACTTGTACTCTCACATACATCCAACCTTGCTCTTTAGTCATTACTAGTTTCTTGACACATTCACCCTATTATTTGGCATATACCATCTCAATTTCATGGATTTTGACTCCTTGATGGTCCCACATATTGTATAAGGCATGTATTCTTTTAGGTATTTCCCCTTAGTAGGTCTCGAGAGTACATTCTCTTTTGAGAATAGTTGTGTATAGGTAGTGCACACACTGTATAACACACCAGATGATTTGGTTAGCCAACCTTATCACTTATTCTCACATTTATCCTTCATTAATCCCACTTATTTGTAGTTATGGCATCTGATTATAGGATTTTCCTTGGGGCATTTTTATTTGTATTACCTTACACCCTACTAGCGTAAAACTTGCACTTCATGTTATGCATCCACATTATGAGATATTATTTGTTATTTATCCATCCCATAAATCATTCCATTTTTAAAACCCATCACCTACTCCTTATCCTCTATCAACTCCTAATTTGAGGTGGGATACCTCCTCACATAAACCTCGGGAGTGGACCTTTCATAGCTTTTGTCTCATAGCACATATTCCATACCATTTCATAAAAAGGGGTAAATAAAGACATTATAATTGCATACCCCTAGGGATGATTAATTAGGTGTCATAGGTCCTATTTATTTAAATCCCCTAAATAAACCCTATCTTAAGGTTTAGATTATTTACCATTTACTAGCCCAAAAAATAACATATACTTTTACCCCTTTACCTTCCTAATCTCCTAAAAGCATTTATAACCTAAGAATATACCTTGACCCATGTGGAGTAATTAAAAATAACTCCACCTAAACCTAAGCTATTCTCACCTGTGGTCACAAAAAGGCCCTATTTTGGGTGGATCAACGATGGTTCTCTTGAGATCAATGTCAATCCATAAATATGTAGACTACCTTTGCATTTAAGACCAAAAAATTGAGAGCCTTTAATCTCTATTAGAATTCTTTGAGATTTTGATGACATTCCTAATGATACTCTACTAGATATTCATTACATTCAACCAAATCTTTTATGCAAATTGAGTTGTTATCTATGTCTATGGAGGAATTACATTATGTTCATAAGTCATTCAAAGGTAAGAATCAGGTATTACTTTATCATTTTATTTTAGTCAATATTCATTTATCTATATATTTTATCATTAAAATACTATTATCACCCCTATGTACTAATATATCAACCTTTTATAAAATCTATCTCATTTATGCTCTCTATTTTATTAAACTCAAACATAGGAGAGAATTGATGTTGATTTATTCTAAATCGACATAAATTCTACTAATTAGCATCGATATGATATGTTTAATATATAGGAATTGAGACCTTATCATAAGCCTCTATTTGAAATCCCTTTTGTTAATTACTATTGTTTTAACATGGCTTTTTACTTGTAGATGACTCTACCTAATTTAGTTTATGATGTAACCAACATCATTGGTTTCCCCATTGTTTCTCAACATTTATTTGTGGATCAAAATGATATAGCCTTTGAGCTAGCCCTCTATTCCATCATCTATTCACCTTGTCATGAAGCCTATGAGGAATCATTAATTTTTACTCAAGATGATGTAGATTTTAATTCTAATTATTAAGAAGAATAATTTATTTGCATTATTGAATTAATTGAGAAGAAAATATTAATGAGTTCTATTATTGCATTATTTATCTAATGTAATTTATTGTGTTTATTATTAACTTAGTTGCATAAACAGTAGATTGACATCCATGTAAGGAAGTGTACCACTTCCTAGAACTAATTTTTTATTAAGCAGTCCATCCATCTCTTTTATTAATCCATTTTTGTCAAGTATTCACATGTGTGTAGGTTAGCCTTCCCAACCAAAAAGGAGATCTCACTATCACTAGATTCAAACAGTGTGCAACATCTTTTGATCCAATAATATTCCACATAAACATTATTTTATTTCAAGTTTTCAATAAGTAAAATTTTAATTTAAAAGAAAATAAAATACTATTTAAACATTTTTCTTATTTTTTTCTCCTTGTACATAGTCCATTTTCACATTACTTATACATAGCTAATATCCAAAAAATAAAAAACAATATAATATTTCAAAAACACAAATTTTTTAAAATATTAATAAAAAACCACAAAATTATAAAATATATGCATTGTTATGTGTACATTTCTTATATTTGTGAGACTCTACATATTCTAGCTATCTTATTATATCCAATTTAATCATACATACATGCTTTACTTGTTCTTGTTGACTACTTGTAGATTACTATAGGACTTAGGTCCACTACACCAATCTAGACTTGATATTATCTACCCATTAGGGGATTATACACTAATACATGGGTCTTCACTTGACACATTTACCAACTTGGAGTTATCCTATACATAATTGTGATTACTAGGTTCTATCCTTCTATACTCTACATCCTAGCTTTAACATTGTTATATCTTGATATTGATCATGCTACTCTTACTTAAATTTTTTATCAACTATTATTAATTTAGAATCAAAATATGTGTATCCTCACTCTAACATAGTTTTGTATTCCATATTTATACATACTCTCATTTATAGCTTTCCCAGTTTAGACTTAATTGGATCTTTATGCTTCTTCCATTTGAGGGAATTTCAAAATGACATTGTTATTTGGATATATAACACTTATATTTATAATATGTATGTTTTGAATATGGTCCCATGTACTTATGTGTGCCTTCATGATTATGTATGCATACCTTTGAACATGTCCTTAGATGTCTTATTTTTATTAGCTTTAGTGACATGTACCCATGTCCCTTGTATTGTGGCCCCTTGGCCTACTTTTCATGCCTCATGTGTTTTATATGTATGCTTTATTATATGAATCATGGGAATTACACTTGTATTTACTGTTACACACACCAAATTTCAATGCCATGAGGGACTTCATGCATCTACCCTTATTATTTGGGTGTTGTGATGGACATCATGCTCCATCCCCTAGGTAGTTACCCAGTTTTACTCAAATTTATTATTACATACATTGATTGCATATATCTTGACACCATTTTGAATGTTGTACATGACATACATCTTAAATTACACACTTATGTTCATATTATCTTACATTATGATGTTATGCATGAACATTATATTTGATTATTATGTAGTTATCATATATTCTCTAGCTAACATACATTTTATAGATGTTTTTATTTTAAGGATAGTTATTGCATGGGTTCAATAACTCCCCTAAAAATAAGCATTCATTCATGGGGGTTTATCATAGATATAAATCTCCTATATTGAATTTACAATAAATTTGTTATCACATAGGATAAATTATAGAAAATTATACATAGGTAAACATAGTGGGAAAATAGTGACCCAGAAAGTAGTATAGTTGCACAAAAATTAGACCAGAAGGACATTAGCACCTAAATTGGGACACTAGAACCACATTTTAAAAAAATGATTCTATTGTCCAAGACATGGCACTATTGTATAGTATCCTCAGTTTTAGAACAACCCAGATTGGCTAGAAAAGTATAATAGGTACAATATAGGTTTATACATATTCAATTACATATTTATCAATTTTGATTAGTTTTTCTCAAATTCATACCAATTCATCTCAAATTCATATCAATTTACTCATATTAGGGGCATAATTCATGGAATGACCATTCCCATATTTAGTTTAGATACCTAAATATATATTATTATAGCACATTCCAAAATCCATATGCTTAGTATCAGATTTAGGGGCATGTGTGTGGCACATTATTTTTGTATTCTCACTTACACATCGATTGATCAGAGGGAGTGAAAAATTACATGTCATTATCTATGTTGTATACACATTACATCATATTATAGGTTGTACACTAGTTGCATGCCTTACTCTATCTACAATGGTTGGCATTCCTGAGTCATCACAAAATCAACATACATAGATATACCTAGTTAGACATTTACATCACTTTGCATAGTTTAGTATTAGATACATCTATTACACATGGGTGGGAAATGATGGACTCATAACCTACTTTATTTATTGATCCACATACATGAGAACATTGGACACACTATTAGTCCAATCTAAATTATTCATAGGTCATGATCTGCTAAGTAGGGGTGAGTAATGATGGATTCAAAATTAGATTAAGTTATTGAGCCACCCATACATGAAGATTGAATAGCCTATCACCTCAGTCTAATCTATTCTCTAATTTATCACTATATACACACATATAGGTTATCACCAAGTTTAGGCATTGGTTCACATACTCAGTGAGGCGTATCCATTCCTTTCCTCTTTCTTATCTCTTTACTTAATTTTACTCAATTTTAATTATTTACTTATTTTAGTCTTTTGATTTTGATATATCTTAAGTAAGGACTAATTTATGCATGTTTCATTTTTAGTACATGTATTGGAGCATGCTTCACATACTTAGACCCAACTTTACACACTCAGACCCAGCTTCATGGGATTCACCTTCTAGGTAAGTCCAAGTATGCATATTTTTCCTTTATCCTAGTCATTTCACTTTACTACATTTCTAAAATAAAGGGGAGGGGAAACATAATCACCCAAAAGTGGTATTTGAGTGTTAATAGTGTGACTTGAGACTACCTATCCCTAGCTTATCACTAGACCTATTTTAGATCCTATTATCACACTTATCTTGCCTTCATATGGGCCACGAACATCCCTAATCAACTCTAAATCAGTCTTAAACCCCTATTTCCTAATTTTGGCCCTTCACACGTAATTATATACTAGGTGGACACTAGTTACATAACAAGGACACTAGATCCACATGGTTCTAGTGTCCTCAAAATAACACTAATATCCTTTGCCCTATCTTTTCCCAAACAAATATATTTTCAAAAATAGAAATTCCTAAGGTCGGCCTAGACATATTTTATCACATACATAAGCATCAAAATAGTATAAATACAAGACTTTTATCCCTCTAACCACTAGATGGAAACTAGATGAAAAATACATAATAACAAGGACACTAGATCCACATGGTGCTAGTGTCCTCAAAATAACACTAATATCCTTTGCCCTATCTTTTCCCAAACAAATATATTTTCAAAACTAGAAATTCCTAAGGTAAGCCTAGACATCTTTTATCACATACATAAGCATCAAAATAGTATAAATACAAGAATTTTATCCCTCTAACCACTAGATGGAAATTACATCAATTCAAACTTAGAATAAGTTATGCATAATTAAGGTTATCAATCCCTATTCTACCCTAATTATACATACTTTCATATACAAACATCTTTAAGCTCATATTATCTAGAATTCTATTCTCAAGCACATTCAAGGAACTCATAGCCAATATCATACTAGTAACACTTGCACTTACACCATAATTTATGTGGGGAGAACTAAAATGGGCTTGATAACTCTTTAGAGTATTGGTATGCAGGCAAATATCTTCTCAATAGGGTGTTGAGTATGTCTACCCTACCCTACTAACAAACACAATTTTTATCTCATATTAATTAGATACCCTAGTTACATGAAGGATTAAGGTTTTAAAAATAAATCAATTATTACAATAAAAATGTAGGGTTCTAGAATTTTTACATGTAGGAATAGACCTCAAGAATCCATACATAGGTGAACCTAGAAGCTTAGGATAGTCATGCACAAAGGACATTACCACCAATATCAAGACACTACCACCACTTTTCCATTAATTGTGCTACTTCCAAAATTTGTCACTACTATCTTGGAGGAGTTATGACACCAATATCTAATTTATAACACTAAAACTAGATTCCATCTCAATTTTTTGTTAGGGTGTGGAGCTAAAAGCTTCACCTTGATGCAAACAGAGGGAGGATGCTGAGTGTGCAGTCACCATCATTGGTAGGCCACAATCAACGTCGGTCAAGGATCAGTGTATAGCAACTAACATTGACAGGGATTGGCCAACATCGGTCACCTCTAGGTAGATAGGGACCGACGTCGGTTGCCTGTGGCAATTCGAGAATTGCTATTGATGAATAGTCAGTTAAGTGAAGGGGTAGTTTGCATGATAAATACTAGTTTGAGTCTTGAGCTACAAGTCTAATCATTGTATGCATGAGATATATATCATAGACTCATGGGATGTATTATTAAGTGTAGAACTTGGAGAGTTCTTCCCATGGTAGAATCAAGTAGGATTCTTCATGTATGTAAGATCAGGTTTGATATGCATGTGTTACAATATCATGGAGGAGATCTACATGTGATAAGTAAGATCAGGTTGGTCTATAGGGGTGTGTGTATGCGAGGGTCAAAAGGAGATCAGCAGGGGAGCAATATCCAAGGTGGTAACAATACATCAAAGAGTAAGATCATGGTGAGATCTACTTGGAGTACCGGTTCGTACTCGGTTGTACTAGCAGTATAATGAGGTGAACAACAATGTGTGTTAGATGTGTGTTGTGACCTATTGAGAGAAGATTACTCTAGAGGGAAGATTACTGGGAGCCCTTGAGGAGGAAGCCTCACAGAGGTGGAAGAAGAGTGTGATCTCTTTATTGTAATTTCCTTTGTAATGAGTTGAATACAATTGTGTGTTTCCTCTCATATTCTGTGTTATTTCTCATTGATAGTTATTTTTTCTTCTGGTTATTTTTGCATGTTTAAGTTGCTTATACAAAGGTAATCATGTGTGCTTTTAAATCTGACAAGTTGTGTCAGAGCTTTGGGGAACCTAGGTCTTGTCAAATGGTATCAGAGCTAGGTTGGACATTCTCAGAGCGAGTTTGACTAATAGATGGCCCAGATCTAGTTAGTGTGTGTTGATTATAGGTTACTCACAGGGGTTTCTATTTGAGTGGGAGTATAGAAATGGTAGAAGGTAAGCTGAGAATGAAGAAATTCAGGCACAGGGTTAACACCACAAGGAGTGTGGTGGGTAGTCTTCAAGATTGAGCTTGAAGAGGAATACAAGCCATGATGTAGATTAGACAAAATATTAGTATAGGTATAGGTGCAACTATTTATATCCAAGTGGGAGATTGTTAGGGTGTGGAGCTAAAAGCTTCACCTTGATGAAAATAGGAGTTTGCTGAGTATGTAGTCACCAGCGTTGGCAGGCCACAACCGACGTCAGTCAGGGATCAGTGTACAACAACCAACATCGGTAGGGATTGGCCAGCATCGGTCACCTCTAGGTAGATAGGGACCGATGTCGATCACCTGTGGTGGTTCCAAAACTACTGTTGATGAATAGCCAGTTAAGTGAATGGGTAGTTTACATGATGAAGACTAGTTTGAGTCTTGAGCCACAAGTCTAATCATTGTATGCATGCGATATATATAATAGACTCATGGGCTGTATTGTTAAGTGTAGAACTTGGAGAGTTCTTCCCATGGTAGAATCAAGTAGGATTCTTCATGTATGTAAGATTAGGTTTGATATGTAGGTGTTATAGGATCATGGAGGAGATCTACATGTGATAAGTAAGATCAGGTTGGTCTGCAGGGGTGTGTGTATGGAAGGGTTAAAAGGAGATCAGTGGGGGACCAAGATCCAAGGTGACAGCAATACATCAAGGAGCAAGATCATGGTGAGATCTACTTGGAGTACCAGTTTGTACTCGGTTATACTGGCAGTACAATGAGGTGAACAACAGCTTGTGTTAGCTATGTGTTGTGACTTATTGAGAGAAGATTACTCTGGAGGGAAGATTATTGGGAGCCCTTGAGGAGGAAGCCTCATAGAGGTGGAAGAAGAGTGTGATCTCTTTATTGTAATTTCCTTTGTAATGAGTTGAATACAATTGTGTGTTGCCTCTCATATTCTGTGCTATTTCTCATTGATAGTTATTTGTTCTTCTAGTTATTTTTACATGTTTAAGTTGCTTATACAAAGGTAATCATGTGTGCTCTTAAATATAACAAGTTGTGTCAGAGCTTTGGGGAACCTAGGTCCTATCAAATGGTATCATAGCTAAGTTGGACGTTCTTAGAGTGAGTTTGACTAACAGATGGCCCAGATTTGGTTAGTGTGTGTTGATTACAGGTTACTCACAGGGGTTTCTATTTGAGTGGGAGTATAACAATGGTAGAAGAAGGTAAGCTGAGAATGAATAAATTTAGGCACAAGGTTAACACCATAAGGAGTGTGGTGGGTAGTCTTCAAGATTGAGCTTGAAGAGGAATACAAGCCAAGATGCAGATTAGACAAAGTACTCGTATAGGTATAGGTGCAGCTATTTATCTCCAAGTGGGAGATTGTTAGGGTGTGGAGCTAAAAGCTTCACCTTGATGAAAATAGAAGGAGGATGATGAGTATGCAGTCATCGGCGTTGGTAGGCCATAACTGATGTCAATTAGGGATTAGTGTACAGCAATCGACATCGGCAGGGATCGACCAGTGTCGGTCACCTCTAGGCAGACAGGGACTGATGTCGGTTGCTTGTGGCGGTTCCAAAATTGCTATTGATGAATAGCCAGTTAAGTGAATGGGTAGTTTCCATGATGAAGACTAGTTTGAGTCTTGAGACACAAGTCTAATCATTGTATGCATGAGATCTATATAATAAACTCATGGGCTATATTGTTAAGTGTAGAACTTGGAGAGTTCTTCCCATGGTAGAATCAAGTAGGATTCTTCATGTATGTAAGATCAGGTTTGATATGCAAGTCTTACAGGATCATGGAGGAGATCTACATGTGATAAGTAAGATCAGGTTGGTCTGCAGGGGTGTGTGTATGCAAGGGTCAAAAGGAGATTGGTGGGGGAGCAAAATCCAAGGTGATAGCAATACATCAAGGAGCAAGATCATGGTGAAATCTACTTGGAGTACCAATTCATACTTGGTTGTACTGGCAATATAATGAGGTGAACAATAGCTTGCGTTAGCTGTGTGTTGTGACCTATTGTGAGAAGATTACTCTGGAGGGAAGATTACTGGGAGCCCTTGAGGAGGAAGCCTCATAGAGGTGGAAGAAGAGTGTGATCTCTTTATTGTAATTTCCTTTGTAATGAGTTGAATACAATTGTGTGTTGCCTCTCATATTTTGTGTTATTTCTCATTGATAGTTATTTGTTCTTCTGGTTATTTCCACATGTTTAAGTTGCTTATACAAAGGTAATCATGTGTGCTCTTAAATCTGACAAGTTGTGTCATAGCTTTGGGAAACCTAGGTCGTATCAGTTGTCGGGGAATCCAAGAACAACACACCTTGTTATGATCCCACTTGTTAGGATCTTGCTCCTCAGAAAGAGCACAATATGATTACCAAATACAAGCAATTAAACATGCAAAATTAACCAGAAGTACAAGTAACTAGAATTCACAAATAACACAGAATATGAGAGACAAAATACAATCTTGTATTAATATTCATACAAAAAAGAATACAATAAAGAGACGCCACACTCTTCCACCTTACAGATGCTTGCCACACCTCAAGTGTGCAGTAATTCAAAAGTTCACTCTCCTACCAAAAATAGTCCCAACACACAACTCACACATAGAATTGGTGTTCACCTCTCTAACCAGTTAGTAATAACCCTACCAGTACACCAAGCACTCTAAAGTACTTCAAGTAGATCTCCCATGAACCTGCAACCTACAATTCAACACTCCATACTTACACATGTAGATCTCCTATGAGCTTGCAACAACCTGCAACTCAATGATCTTACAATGGAAGGATCTTCCTTGTCTTCCTTTTTAGCTCATAATTACAATACATGCCAATGGGTCTATAAATACATCCAAGACTTAAACAATAACTTAAACTCTTAGTTTACTAATAATAGACACGTAGCTCAAGACTCGAAATAGACTTTACATGCAAAAACTCAATTCAACAAACTAACTGTTTGTGCAACAAATAGTTTTGGAACACACAGGCGACTGAAGTTGGTCCCTATCTAACTGGTGTTGATTGACGTCAGCTGACTCCCTGCCGATGCCGGTTGCCTTCTGCATTCATCATGACTGACGTTGGTCATACTGCCGATGCTAGTACTTTTGGAACTTCAACAACCTCCTCTTCATCTACATAGTTGAAGCTTTTAGCTCCACAACCTAACATTTTTATTACCTACATCATCCATATTAGTTGTTTTCCAGCTAAGTTATTACTTGTACTATTTATTATTATTTTTAGAAAAGTCAAAGTTAGTGAATTTTATAACAAATTAGGGGATGCATTTATTTCATATTATTTTTATTATTTAGTCTACTCATCTCTTTAACAAACATATTATTTACATACCATTGTTAAGTCCTAAAAGGTTAAAACACCCAACCCTTTTAATAGTCCAACTGATACTTCATCTCCCTCCTCTATATATTAATGTTCACTTTTGTTCTTCTTAGATATATAAGAAATAAAAGAATGAATTTAGGGATTACATAAAAACCAAACATCTAATATATAAAATGGTGTACATAACATAATACAAATTCTTTCTTACTATTCTATATTGGTTGTTTATCATATTTTCTATTTTCTTTACTTATTTTTGTTATGTATGTCTTGAACTTTATTAGTCACAAATATTTTTTTCACATAAACCACTTAAATCTACCCAAGTAGGTTGTCAACTAGGTATCATCTTAGGACCCAAATCAAATTATAAACAATTATTGATAAATATACATGTATGCCAATATTGTGAAATTTAATTACTAATAAATATGTGTGTGTGTGTTTTAGGTCCCTACCATTCTATACTACTCTAATTAGTTTAGTTGAGGTGGTAATCATAATTTTAATTCTCAAATCACAATCCTTTAATTAATTAAAAAAAAAATTAAACAAGTAAGAAACATTTAGATCTAAAATTATTACCTAATTCAATATTTTTATATTTAAAAATGGAATTTATTTATTAAAAATAGAATATTTTATTTCTAATATATTTCTTAAATTTAATTTAAGCTCTACATATATTTATAAATAAATTTATTTTGAATTTTAGAAAATGAATTCTAACTCCTTATAATAATTGAAGGTAGTTAACAAGTAAAATATCAAAGTCTTTTTGAAATGATGTTGGTATATTGGTGAAATTGATTGGCTCACAAAGAGCCCACCAAAGGTTCAATTCTTGGGACAATTTGGTGAAATGGATACACCTAAATCCTTGGCATTTATCTAAATAAGGTTGATTATTCTTTCACCCAATCCCAACACATTGATATAATGTTTCTGAGATGTTTATCCTTTCAATGAAATAATATACTAAATACTTTCATGTTCCATAATCTATAATATTTGAGATAATTTTTTAGTAAATTTGCATGCACTAAAATATAAATTATGTATGTTTATTTTCAATACATCAAAATTTAAAATATCAAAATTTATTTTCAATGCACTAAAATTGAAAATGTCAACATTTCATTTCAAACTACACAATGTGATTCATCATCACAATGAATCAAATATTGTAAATTAATAAAAAAAAAATGTTTGGACAAGTTGGGATTTTCTAGGTTTTTATTTATTTTTAGTTTGTGCATGTCATACTT
Organism: Torreya grandis; assembly: GCA_037957365.1. Taxonomy (NCBI): domain Eukaryota; kingdom Viridiplantae; phylum Streptophyta; class Pinopsida; order Cupressales; family Taxaceae; genus Torreya; species Torreya grandis. The sequence goes on from JARHVA010001465.1 coordinate 3,327,272, forward strand.
CTAATAAATAAAATTATAGGTAGGATATTTTTTTATGATATTGCATTTATTGAATTAATAAGCCTTTATTCTACCCATTTGATGTGATTGTAACCTTTCCTAAATAATGGCCAAACTCCTCAAGTCTTGCATTATTTGATGAAATTCAATATAAATGAACTCTTATAAATCATAACATTTAAATTAACAAGGATGTTTTTACTCAAGTGTTTCACAAGGTAATGAATAAAATCCAATTGATTATTTGCCTGAATTTATCCTTGAATCACCTAAATTTGATAATGAGTGTTATTGCTTCAAAGGTTTTATTATATTAGAATTTTGTTTTGTCATTTAATTTTATAAACATGCTTAAAATTTAGGTTCATGATAACCAACATCCCCATGGTGTTAAGCTTGATCATGTACAAAAATAAATTAAGAGGTTTTTTATATTTTTTCCTTTTCAAGCACTGAGTAGTGTGTCAATATATCTAAGCATGGTCCATGGTTCATATGAAACTCCATTATAAAATGGATTATTATCCAAATTTTTGCTACCATATAAAAATATACAAAAAAATTGTCTTGTCAAGCCTTCACCTTGGTTTACAATCTTCAAAATCCTTCATAAGGTAGGGTTAGCATTGTCTAAGGTAATTTTAACAAGTTTAAGGAAAGTGTCTTCCTAATATTATGATTTTATAGTCATAGTGTGTCTTTGTCAAAGGTTTTAAAATAGATTCAAGGGTTGAGATATATTTTTCATTGCATGTAGTCTAATTTAGAGTCATTTAATTTCTCCCATGGTCCATACAAGTGCATTAAATGAAGTCAAAATCCATTTCTAACATTACAACTCACTTTGACATGCTTGTTTAATAATTTTTAACATTGAAGAAGGGAATATGGTAATAATGTGGAAGTTTTTTTATAATAATTAATTGGTTGTCACATCATCCCATAAAGTGTGAGGAAGTTCATATAACACTTTTTATTCATTTCAGTTAGTTTTTGAGCAAATTATGACAAGTTTCAAGTAAAAAAGAGTTGTTTTCAAGAAGTCCATATAGGTTACAAATAGAAGACCAATTAAAAACAATCATGTAGATTGATCCAGTTAGTATAGGTTCAAATCCATGCATTTTAGGAGGTTTTAAAATCTAATAAGGAAAAAATCTATCCATCTCTCCCATCGCTTTCCTTATTATCTCTATAAAGAAGTTTAGTTTTTAGTTAGTAAAATTAGGAGAGGGAATGTTGGAATATCAGATATTATCCATAGAATGGGACCCTAATTCCCTTCCAAATTTTTTTATTTGTTTTTTGGTTAATCCCCTTAACTTTATGAATAATAGTTAAGAAGCTTTAATTCCTCACCTGAGTTGGTTTTCTTCAAGTGTGTGTGGAGTTTTAAAGTCAAACCAATGGATGCATATGATCATGAATGGCCTATTTAAAATTATTTTATATACTAAAAATAATTTCCTCTATGTTTCTTCAAAATCATGTTTGATGCAAGGTATAATGTCTTTGTTTTGGTAGTTTGTACATGAAAATCTTATATGTAGGGAATGTGGTGTCTTGTCTTGTGGATGAGTGAATAAAATAAACATCCAAAGAGTGTGTTTAAAATTTTTAGGGTATATAATTATCTTTTTAATCACCAATTTTTGATAAAATCCAAGATTTGAAATAGAACAATGCCTCCTTAAGAGACTTCTAAAAGAGTATGGTTAACCTATAGGTTTGTAGACCTGTAGGTCACCATCAACATCAAATGTTGTCTTGATGAATTAAATATAAGATTGTTAAGATATAATTATATCTAATTGGAACATAATAAGGTGTATTTTCAGATGAAACCATGGTTCATTTTTTAACCTAAGCAAGATTGCATGCCCTAGTAAGACTATGTAAGCCTAAAGAAGGACTGTGAGTGTTATAAATGGACATTCAAGGTGATTTGAGTAAAATAGAAGACTAAAGAACAAGTAAAAATATGTTTTAATTCATTTTAAAATATTTAAAATAGTCAAACCAAATTAAAATAGGATCAAAACATAATGGAATGGAGGTTTGGGTCTCAAGTGATAGTCAACAAGTCAAGATGAGTAGCTACATGTCTGTGTATACCAAGTTTTGGTCATGATGGTACCTAAAAATGGAAATAAGAGAATTTTAAAGTATGTATAGGGGTGATACAAATATAATTTAAATTTTTAAACTAAATATACTAATTTTTAAGGCCTTAGAGTCTAAAAACCCTATTCTCAGTCCTCACATAGCCAACTAGCATGGAGGTCATTTTGTGAAGCTTAGAAATTCTTGGAGGTGGTGTGTGGTGAAATAAAAAATTAGGAGGTGATGAAGAATTATCCAAATTAAAATCTTTGGAATTGGTTCACTCATTCAACCCCAGACATGTATTAATAATTTTTAATACTGGAGGTCTCTCTAAACACTATGTTTGTCTTATGAAGGAGCTTGGGGGTTTCTTCTTTTGCTTATAAGTGTAAGAAGGATTTACATTGGAGATAAAGATCATAGGGGATATTATCAGGGTATCCTTAATTCCATATTTTGGCATTTGTTTATATTTTAAGTCTTTTTTCTTTATAAACCATCATTAAGATAGTGAACACCTAAAACTCTTGCTAAACCCTCCTAAAATACCTGATGAGAGAAAATATGGGTTAAATGCCTTCAAGTGGACTATTTTGGATTGGAAATGACTAGAATTATTCTCATAAATCCTATGGGAACCTAAATAACAAACTTGGTGGCACATGTGAAATGTATAAAGTATAGAATAAGCCAAGAAAAGTCAATTGTAAGCCTATTTGTGAGTGTGCATGGTGGTAGTAGGCCTCTAAATTAGGTACATAGGCCTATAAATCAAAGTCAAAGGTCATATAAATTTTATTGACCTATAAATATCTAATAAGGTAGTATATGCACTTTTCAAGTCAAACATTTGGACCTAAAAAGGTGATTGCCCTACTTTGCTAGCCAAGAAGCTTAATTACAAGCCTATGGAGTACATTTGGAGAGATTTCCTCCAATATTTTGAGTTGTAAAAATGATTGTTTAGGCACTAGAAAACCATAAAAATCAATCCAATTGCCTCTTGAGCATGAACATACACCTAGGCTAGGGTTTTACCCATTTCTTGGTTCACCCATCCATACAAGGTCTTATATCCTAAAATTTGACATGGACAATGTTTAGGGGTTATGGAAAGTCAATCAAAAATTTAATTTAGGTTTCACATGTGTGATATATTAATGGAGGCAAATATCATTTTTCTAGGTTTAGAGACCTAATTGAGGGCTAACCAAAGAGGGAAAGAGGTGGAGTAAGTACACTTTCACTCAAATCTTAGTTATAGAAATTTGTATATAGATGTGAGAGTATAGTGGGTATTCATATCTATTATTTTTTTCTAATATCATCTATAAAATGTTCTACAAAAGAAGCTTTGTCTATTTTGAGGGCTACAAGGGAATGAAGTTAAGTAAGAGCCTGGGGTGTGAAATAGAGTGATAGAAAGTATTTTAGGCACTAAAAGGGGTTGATAAAATTTATATAAGGTAGGGATAGTTGAATCATGAATAAATAAATATTTTAGTAATGAATTTGGATACAAAATTTGAAGCATTTGAGCCCAAAGAGAGCTAGTGAAAATTGTATGCTTTTGAAAACAAAATAAGAAGTTACAAAATTTGTGGAAGAGTGGCATATAAACTAATAAATAATGCCACATGTTATTTAGACACTTTATAACTAAACTTTTAGGTTTTAAGGTGTAGTCTCAAAAGGAGTTAGATTCAATAACTCAAAATTTCCCAAGTAACTTCTTATGCCAATTTGGAGGACATCATTAAACAAGTGTAAACATGTTAATGAGAATCTTAAAGAATTTTTTATTTCTCAAGTTGTTTCATTGAATCTACCTCCATAGTGGATGAAACTTTGATATGATATTCTACACCTTCTTTCTCTCTCTCTCTCTCTCTCTCTCTCTCTCTCTCTCTCTCTCTCTCTCTCTCTCTCTCTCTCTCTCTCTCTCTCTCTCTCTCTCTCTCTCTCTCTCTCTCTCTCTCTCTCTCTCTCCTTATCAATTTTTCCTATATAGCCAGCCTTGTTTGGATTTTTAAAGCATCCTCACATTGGTTGTGGTGAAGCCATACCAAAATTAAGTCTTATATTTGCATATTGGAATAAATTCAAGATATATATCCTATGTTCATATTTAATAAAATGATATTTAATGGGTTGTTTTGATGAATGATTTGTGATAATAGGTGTGCTTCCTTGCATTTATCCTTCTTCTTCATGCCTCTATGTAATCTTATCTTATTTCATACATCATAGGAAGTGTTATACATGGTTTACTTAGTTATAAAATTGATAAGTCATTAGTGTCCATTATTAACACCTCTTGTCTAATCATCCTAAACTATTTCAACCTTCATATCTTTCATATTGAATCATTAGTGTGATAGGGACTTTTTTGAAATAGCATAATCAGATTGTAACTTAGTTTTACATAGTGCATTCTTAACAAGCTAAGGAACTCATGTTTGGTGCATCACCTCTAATATTATTTTTTATTTTTAGCTTTTATCTTCCCTTTTTCCAAGTCAAACAAGTAGTGTAATTATTAGTGTAGGTGTTTTAATTGGGAGTTAGCCCAAAATCTATAGGTTTGGTCCACTTGAAGGTCACCCACAACCTAAGATCAATCCCATTAAATAGCTCAAGTTGAGATGGATTGAATTAACCTCTCAAGGGTGAAAATTTGGGATATGATAGTTATAACATGACTAATGGGACTGTTGGCCAATTTTTACCCATATACCAAGATTTTTTTTTGGTTTGAGTAGATGAACAAAGTTCATGTTTAAGTGGATGATCAAATTACTTATACAAACATTGAAGAATCAAACCATCATAAGACATCATGTAGAAATAAATTGGTCATATTGATTTTGTATTTAATAAACTCACTTGGGAGGTTGAATAAAGACAAAATAATGCATGTACATAATGATATTATTCCTAAGATCATCCTTTGCAAATTTCATGTCTTGATGAGCTTGCTATCTCAAGATATAAAGCTCCAAAGTTAGACTTGTAGAATGAAACAAGCACATGAACATCAAGTTTTAGCTTGATGAAGTAGCCATTAGAATTAAAATACCCCAAGGTTTAATGAAAGAGTGAAAAGTATCCAAATCTTAGGATCTAAGGTCAAGATCTAATGGTGATCATCGATCTGACAGATGTCAGTGGGTCCTAAGATCTAATGGAGCATATTTAATCATGAAAAGTAGATCAATGGTGAACATCAAGTTAAAAGGTCAGCGTGAGTGAGAAGCTAATAAGTGGAATTTTTTTGGATATCCTGATAGAGATCTAATGGTGAGCATAAATTCATATATTTCATTGGGTCCAGGTAGATCAACAATGCATGTTCATTTTTACATAAATATATAATGGTGAGTGAGGAGTGAACTAGTCAAAGGATCTCAAGTATGAACAAGATCTTTCTAAGTGTCACAAGCATCTTAGATTGTCAAAAAATATATGGTTCACATTTAATCATACAAAATTAGATATACAATGCATGAGAGGTCAAAACATTAGTAGGATCTTGTAGATCAAATAAAGAACTGACACTTGGCATAATATGAGAGGGCCTAGATCAAGATCAATGGCTAGAATTAAAAGTTGAAACCTATGACTTCTAGTGGAGGTCAAACATGTGACCAAGGTTTAACTAGAAACAATGTTTCAATGGACATATATCACCATTAGAGCTCAATCAAACACTATTGGGTAGACATAGTTATATAGTCAATGTTGTTAATGGTGAAGCTCCATTACTGATAAATCTCCATCACCATTAAAGCATAACTTAGGAGCTCTAGTCAAAGATTTATAACTTGTCGACCCCATTTTCTAGAATTGTAGTATAATTTTATGACTATGCATATAATGAAGTTCTTGGATTCAATAGGGTCTAGAGGTAGGATATGTTTATTTTAGACCTAGCACATAGATCAAGAAGGAAGTTATGTGATCTATAGGTCTACATTGATATAATATCTATAAGAAAACAAACAAAGGAGATTGGTTTTCAATCTATAGAAGATATCTATGCTCACATATTGAAATGGGTAAATATGTGACTAATGAAAAGGTGTCTCATCTTTGGATATAATCATATCTCTAAAAAATAGTCACCTAAAGTAGACATGGTGATGGATTTGTCAAGCTTGAGGATATGAGGACTTTTTACTTACAATGAAGCAAGTGGAGATGGAGTGAGAGATCAAAATAAAGAGATCTAGTGGTTGAAAAAGTAGTTGAAGCATTGATTCTATTCAAATCTTAAATATCATTTCTCTAATAGGCTTAGTTATGACTCATCATGTAAAAAAAACTCTCGTCTTCTACAAGGTCTCTCAACCAATGAGAAATCTTGAATATTATTGGATCCAAATGAAGATTAACTTGTTAAAAAGGGTTAGTCTTGATTAGAATAAGTCATGCACACAAAGAATAATTAATGAACTACCACCACAATTTTTTATTATTAATGACCCCTTCTCCATTCTCTGAGGCATGTTCCAAATTTCTCTCATTTCCATTCTACTATATATATAAGCCTTAAAATGGATCCCTCTCTTGGGCATGACTAGACTCTACCAAGATTAAGCTTTGGAACCTCTTGAAATGAATAGAGGAATAATTTCAGATTTCATTATTTTCATATAGTGTGTTAATGTCAGATTGATTTACATATGTGGTAGAAGTCTCTCCCTTGTCAAGTCCTAATCTCACCTAGCTACATTTTATCTTGTTATGCAGGTCATGTTTAGTGTTTAGTGTCATTGGTTGAATTTAGCATGTGGATACATTAAATTATTAGTGACTTTAATGAGGCATCTCCATCACTTCCCTTAGGTTTTTTATCACTTGGTGAACCTCTGCATGAAATACTGATGCATAAGAGACTTTGGAGTTATATATCTAGTCATTTATTCTATCTCATTAGTGTTTTAAAGGGTTCAAATAAGAGTGGATGAGAAATAAATTTAGGTCCATCACAAAAATTATCTTAGATTTCCTTTTCATTTATATTTCTCTCTCTTTCCCTAGTACTGAGTAGGTCTTAGTGTAAATGAGTTAAGTGATGCATAATAGGAGCTAGTCTCAATAAAAATCCTAGAGGTCCAACCACACCATAGGTGACCCATAGCCTATGGTTATTCTCATGTTGGACTAGATTTTTGTAGAGGACTTGAATAATCCTCTCCTTAGTTAGGGTGAAATATATGTCTCTAATAGTTTTCGCATGCCTAGTGAGACCAAGATCCAAAAGAGTGGAAAGATTGTTAGTGTGTCTTTCCTCTAATCAGCTTTTGGAAACAAGCAAGTTAGCACCAATGGTGACTTTGATTCAAATATTATGGTTGTAATAAACCCAATTATGTTAGATTAAATATTTTAATTAGTTCTTGCATCATATTTGACATATGAGGTTGATGTGAATAGTTATGGTGAATACCCCTATCATTTACCTCCTTATCAACAGTTCCAATATGACCCTCATGATCCATATGAGCTTGATCAGCCTTAACAAAAGTTATATCAAAGCTATGATGAGCCTTATTAATTTTACCATGACCCTTATTATCAAGATCATGGCTCTTACCTTCCTCATGACCCATATTAGCCTTAAAAAGATCTCTATCAACCTTATGGTGAGCATATACAATCATATATATATCCTTACTAGTAGTATGGTGACTCATACCAATCCTATGATAAAATTCATGATCAATTATGGTAGTAGCATGAAATTCATTAAAAACCTAATCATACCCCAACCCATTCTATATATAGCCTTAAAAAATATCTATTAAACCAAGAGAAGAATATGATAAACATTAACATTTTGAAGGGGTATGGGAAAGAGATCTCAAAACATGTTATTAAATGGGTTAGAACCTTAGTGTAGTAAGTAAAATAGGATTGGATGTAATTCATTAGGGGAGGTTATCCTTCAAATAGTAGTGAAATTAATGACATAGGTGGACTTATCTCCAAGGTTGAGGAAAAGTTGGTAGCTCATAAAGATCATCAAACACCCCATCACCCATCTTGTCTTCCCTCATTCACCCCATGCCAACCTCATGTCAAGCTTACCATCACCACTCATAATACATTACCACATGATATTCAAAGCCATAATAGTTCCCCCTATCTCCTCTCAACCTTCCCCTCATGGAAATCTATCCAAGGGAGATTCCAGGAGGAAAGGCAGGTTTGTGTTGAAAGATCTAGTTATCATGAGAAATTGAGGTCTAATATTGAAACCTCCCTTGCTAGGAAAATTTAAATTGTAGATAAACATTTATATCATACACTGGAAACTACAATGCTAATATCAACTCAACTACATATACCTACTTTCATTCCTCAAACCATAATGCACACCATGTAGGAAAATAATGAGCCAAAGTTTCTATCATGGAGTCAAGTCATACAGTCAGGAAAATCCAAAGTCATTCAATCCCCACCCTCCCCTCCTCAAGAGCCTAAGTCATTTATATATTAAAAACCCATCTAGAATAATATGAAAAAGGAGGAAGACATGAATGTCAAATATAAAAAGTTAGACCAAGGAGGTGTCACATATATCTCATCTCTCTTGGAGTCATCATAAGAACATTCTATGCCACTCCTTGAAGAGGTAATTAGTGAACTCCATGTTGAACTTGTAAATGACAATGATGAATTGTTAGATTCAAAATAGGAGATCATAATTGGGACACAAATAGGGAAGGATGAGTATATTTTAGTCCTTCAAGTTGAAAAGATAGATGAATTCAAGGAGGAAGTTGAGATATAGGTTATCCCTAGTTTCATGGCCTCCTTAATGAGCAATAAATTTAGGTGAATCACCAACATTATATTAGATTTCCTTTTCAATTATCTTTCTCTCCCTTTTCCAAAAAAATGAGTAGGTCTTAGTGCAAATGAGCTAAGTGATGCATAAGAGGATCTAGCTTCATTAAAAATTGTAGAGGTCCAACCCCACCATAGGTTACCCATAGCCTGGTGTTGTTCCCATGTTGGACTAGATTTGGGTAGAGGGCCTAAATAATCCTATATTAAACTAGGGTGCAATCTATGTCTCCAACACATACCCAATTGGAAAGAGGCTATTTAATATTGATGCTAGTATTAGCAAAAATTTAGCTATAGAATCCTTCTTTTTGAAACATTTGACAACTCCAACAAGTTTTAAACTCTTGATTTATGACTAGTGAGCCATTTTTATTGCTAAAGATGACTACAAGATCAAAATTTAAATGTATCCCTTTTGAATTTATTGAATTACCTTTATATTTAGTTAAAATAAATAGGTTCCCTCATACTCTCCCTTATACCAAGTCACTTGGAACAAAGATTTATATTTCCTTTTATCTAAGGCTTCTTAAGGCTAATAATATGTCTAGAAATTTACCCTTTATTTCTTTCAATGGTGGTTCTCCCTTAAGTCTAATAATATGGACATAAATTTGTCCTTGGTTCATATGTCACTCCATTATAATAAGGATTATTATCCAAATATTGGATACCATAGATGAGTCTAACAAAAAACTTGTCTTTTTAAGCCTTCACCTTGGTTTTCAAGCTTGAAAATCCTTCATAAGGCATGATTAGCATTGCTTACGGTATTTTTTTATAATTTTAAGGTAAGTGTATTCCTAATATTATGTTTTTATAGTCATAGTGTGTCTTGGTCAAAGGGGTTCAAAGAGGTTCAAGGGTTGAGATATATTTTTCATGCCATGTAGTCTAAGTTAGAGTCATTTAATTTATCCCATGGTCCATACAAGTGCATTAAATGAAGTCAAAATCCATTTCTAACATTGAAACTCACTTTGAAATGATTGTTTCATCATTTGTAATGCCTAAGAAGGGAATATGGTAAGAAGGTGGTAGTTTTTTAGAAGAACTTACTGGTTTACACATCATCCCACATCGGTCTAGGTGTGAGTAAGTCCATAAAACACTTGTTGATTCATTTTAATTAGTTTCTAAGTAGATTATGAAAATTTTCAAGTAAAAGGTGGTGATTTTAAAGAAGTAAATATAGGTTGTAGAGGGAATACAACTTCTACGCTCTCATATATATTCCTAAAGTCTATAAAGATTAAAATCCATGCATTTTATGAGGTTTGAATTTCAATCAAGGAAAAAATATATTCATCTCTCCCATCACTCTCCTTTCCAGCTATAAAAGGCAATTCAATTTTTAGTTAGTACAATTAGGAGAGATAAATTTGGAAGATAAGATATTATCCATAAGATGGGAATATAATTATATTCAACTTCAAGGTAATGGTTGTATGTTTAATCCCCTTAACTTTATGAATAATCATTAAGAAGTTAAGGGGAAGAAAATGAACTTCAATTCCTCACATGGGTTAGTTTTCATAAAGTATGGAGTTTTAAAGTCAAAAAAATAGATGAAGATGACTAGGGATGGTCTATTAAATATTATTATATCTATAAAACATAAATTACCTCTATGTTTCTTTATGATCATTTTTTATGCAAGGTCTAATATCTTTGTTTTGGTAGTTTATACATGACAGTCTTGTGTGCAGGGAATGTGGTGTCTTGTATTGAGCATGAGTGAATGAAATCAACATCCACATAGTGTGTTTTATCTCCTCAAGTTATTTCATGATATTATAAATCTTTAATGTTTGACAAGCTCCATGAATTGAAAAATAAAAATGCCTCCTTAAGAGACATCCAAAAGAGTATGGTGAGCCTACAAGTTTGTAGACCTATAGGTCACAATCAACATCAAATATTGTATTTATGAATTCAATATAATATTGTTAATCTATAATTATATATATATTAACACCATAATGTGTATTTTCATCTCAAACCTCATTTCATTTTTCAACCCAAACAAGACTTCATGCTTGAATAAGACTATGTAAGCCCAAAGAAGGACTGTGAGGGCTATAAATGGACATTCAAGGTGATTTGAGTACATGATAAGATTGAATAAGAAATAAAAAAAGGTTTAATTCCTTTCAAAATATTTCCAATATTCAAACCAAACTAAAAGAGGATCAATACATAGTAGAATGGAGGTTTGGGTCTCAAGTGATAGTTAACAAGTCAAGATGAGTAGTTACATGCCTGTGTATAATAAGTGGAGAAAAAACTAAACTATATTTTGTTTTAAAGAGGTATACAAGTAATAAAAGTGTTAATATAAGCATGAAATTAATTATAATATAAATCTATATCATAAAAATTTACAAATAAGGATGAGGACATGCAAACCTATAGTCACATTAGCCATGAACACACAAAGTCATGATTGACAAGTTGGAGAAAAGGTTTTAGTGCTTGCATGAATGAACCATGAAATTGAAAAATAGAAAAGTTTTAATTTTTAGGAATAAATTATAATAGTTATATTTAATTTATAATGATTTATGGAGTAAAGTCATAAAGTGGAGTTAGCCCTAGAAGCCCAAATCACCACCTACAAGCCTACTAAGGCAATATAGTTGAAGGAGAGCATTTGAGCTGAAAAAGATAAGATTCATGAGTAGACAAAGGATATATAAGTAATAATAAATTTATTATCCTTTTTAATAATATCAAAAATTTATAAATAATAATAATATATCCTATTTCTATATTTGCAATCATGAACCCAAATTATCATTTATAGGTATGTGCCAAGGCAAGATGAAAACATGCATATGTTTGATACTAAAATAAATATAGATAGTTGGGATATATGACTGGAATATTAATAAAATCCTCTTAAATAATTATAACTTTTACATGTGAGGGATAACCTAAAAAAATCCAAAACACATGATTGAGGGTTAAAAGTCACCAAGAGGCCTAAAACCCCAAGTGGGTCTACTACAGGTATAAGAGATCAAGTTTTGGTCATGATGGAACCTTAAAATGGAAATAAGAGACTTTTAAAGTATGTATATGAGTGATAAAAATATCCTTAAAATTTTTAAACAAAATACATGCATTTTTAAGGCCTTTTATTCTCAAAACCCTATTTTCAGTCATCACACAACCAACCCGAGAGGTCACTTTGTGAAGATCAAAATTTTTTGGTAGTAGTGTATGGTGAAAAAAAAAATTGAGAGTTGATGAATGGAGCCTATAAATTCAAATACTTATCATTTTTTCACTCATTAAATCCCACACATGTATGAATAATATTTAAGGTTGGAGGTCTCTCTAAACCCTATGTTTGTCTTTTGAAGGAGCTTGAGGAGTATCTTCTTTTGATTAGAATTGTATAGAGTATTTGAATCAGATATAAATATCATATGGTATGTTAGGGGGTATACCTAATCCCATTTTATATAATTCTTTTTGTTTTAAGTCTTTGTGCTTTATGAACCATTGCTAAGATGGTGAACACCTAAAACTCTTGTTAAACCCTCCTAAAAGACCTAATGAGAGGAAATATGGGTTAAATGACTTTAGGTGGACTATTTTGGATTTAAAATGACTAGAATTATTCTCAAATGTCCCATGGGAACCTGAACAACACACTTTATGGCATGTGTGAAATGTATAGAGTACATAATAATCCAAAAAAACTCAATTACAGTCTTATTTGTGAGTGTGTTAGGTGGTAGTAAGACTCTAAATTATATAAGGCCTATAAATATAGTGTATAGGTATTATAACTCTTATACACTTATAAATATATCCTAAGGTAGTATATGCACTTTTCAAGTCAAAAATTTGGGACTAAAAAGGTGACTGCACTACTTTGCTAGCTAAGAATATTAATTATAGGCCTATGGAGTACCCTTGGAGAGATTTAATCCAATGTTTTGAGTTTTAATATGATGTTTTAGGCACTAAAAACCATAATAAATCATTGGAACCTATCAATTTATTAATAAATATCTCTAGTTGCCTCTTGAACATGTTCATACACCTAGGTTAAGGTTTTGGCCATTTCTTGGTTCACCCATTCGTAAAAGATCTCATATCATAAAATTTTAAATGGATAAATTTTAAGGGGCATGGAAATTAAATCAAAAAATTACTTTATGCTTCACATATGTGATAGATCAATGGAGCCAAATCTCATTTTTCTAGGCCTAGAGACCTAATCAAGGGCTAATTAGAGAGAGAAATGTGTGGAAAAAGTATACTTTCACTCAGGTCCTAGTCATAAAAATTTGTACATATATTTAATATAATAATGGGTACTAAAATATATGCATATTTATCTAGTATCATATTTTAAATGGTATACACAAGGAGCTTCGTCTATTTTGAGGGCTACAAGGAAATGAAGGCAAGTATGATCCTTCGGTGTGAAATGGAGTGATATAAAGTATTTGAATCACTAAAGTGGGTTGATACAAGTTTTATAAGGTAGGTATAAGTGATTCATGTATAAATATTTTAGTCATGAGGTTTGAAGCAAAATTTTAAGCCATTGCATACAAAAAGAGCTAGTGAAAATTGTATGCTTTTGAAGACAAAAGAAGTTACAAAATTCATAGAAGAGTGGCATAAAAAATACTAAATCATGCCACATATCATTTAGAAAAATTTTAAATACCATTTTATGTGTGAAGGTTTAGTCTTACAAGGAATGATTTAGATTTAAGAACTCAAATTTTCTCAAGTAATGTCATGTCCCCTTTTTCATGGACATTGACAGACTTGATGGTTAGCTTATTATACGACCTTCGTAGGCTAATAGGATGGATAGAGGGTCATAATGGAGCTTGGCTTGACTTTGATTCACAGAATTTCTACATTTGGTTTTCATTCAAGTTATTTCAGACGCATTGGGCCTGAGCCCCTACTTGTTAGGGATATTTGATATGTAGCAGAGCACCTTTATTTTGGTATGGTCATGTGCGGAATCACTCCCTGATTCACCTGCTTCGATCGGTTTGAGGATCTGACGTATATTGAGGGAGATATTAATATTTGATTGATTTAATCAAATATTAATTATTTGGTCTCATTAATAATTAATAATTAATTATTAATTATTAATTATTTGGTCTAATTTTAAATTAGAAACCCTAATGCTAATTTAAGAAAACCCTAATTAGGGCAAGCATATCTTTTGAGGGTATAAGGGTTTCACATGGAGGCCATTATTGATTATGTATGAATTGATTATTGAAATTGGAGAAATTCTTCTATGAAGACTGAGCCAAGGGTTCCAGGATTCCATTTGCAGTGGAGAACGTTCCCTCTTCATTGTGTGTGATTTAGAGGCTGTGAGATATTAGCTGATTTATTGCCAAATTGAGAGATAGCTTCATCCAGAAGTTATCACAGAGATACAGATCTGAGAGATAGCTTCATCCAAAAGTTATCACAGAATTCCAGGGTTGAGAGATAACTTCACTCAGAAGTTATCACAGTATTACAGGTATTTATTTTATTAGTTTTGATTCAATAAATTATACAGATAGAAATATTTTGTATTAGAATAGTATATCTTCAGATCAGGGTGTTCAGCAATCAGGGGTTAAGAATAGACAGGGTGGCGGCTGTACTAAATCTGTACAGGTCCGTTCAGATCAGCTCAGGCACTGACCTCGGCAGACAGAGGGCTATAGTGACCGACATCAGTCGACTGAAGACCGACGTCAGCAAAAATCTGACTGACAGGGACCGACGTTGGCGATATATCGACCGACGATGGCGTCTGTGTGTCGACACAAAAAAGCTGAGACCTTCCAGAATCTAGTTTTCACTTCCAGTTTTGCTAATCCAGAGTTTTTAAGACTGTATTTCATTCTTAGATGCATAAGGAAGGACTGCAATTGTAATAGTTTAGAAGGACATCTTTTGTAATCATCTGAATGAATGATAAGATCTGTAATTTGTTTATGCATACTTGAATCTACTCTGCAAATTGCATCTTGTTCAGAGCTGTTATTGCTATAGATCAGAGCTTATTGTGCAGACAAAAAGAGGTCATAAGTAAGGGACATCACAGTGGTATCAGAGCTTTTTGTGCAGATAAGAGAGCCCCTAAGTAAGGGACATCACAGTGGTATCAGAGCTTCTTGTGTTTCTATATATCCCTATTAAAAGGGGATATCACAGTGGTATCAGAGCTTCTTGTGTTTCTATATATCCCTATTAGAAGGGGATATCACAGTGGTATCAGAGCCAAATTCCTGCCATCCTGTTGGGCACATCAGAGCCAAATTCCTGCCATCCTGTTGGGCACATCAGAACTAATGTCTTGCCATCCTATTGGGTAGTTCCAGGTTCAATTTGATTATCATTATGGCTCTAAGAGGGGTCAAATATTTGGAAGAAATCATGCACAATGCAAAGAAGAAATTAGATCATCCATTTCAGCAAGCAGATGACACTCTAAAAATTTTGGAGGAGTTGGACACTTATTTAGGCAAGGTTGAGCATTCAAATACTTATGAGATGTAAACAGCGTTATTTCCAGCGTTTGATTCATTGGTGAAGCCCCGATTATTGAGACATCATGATGAGGTGGTAAGACTTGCAGCTCTCTCTTGCATTAGTGAAATGATGAGGATCATAGCTGGCTTTGATTTTCATGATGATCAGATTATGAGAGAGGTACTTTATGCCATGGTAAAAAGCTTTGAAAAGTTGGATAACATTAGAGACCCTCATTTCTCAAGGAGGGCAAGGTTACTTGAAACATTTGCAAGGTATGGGTTTGAAAACATTATGATGTTAGTAGGTTGTATTGGTGAAATTCGCATGATGTTTAAAATATTTTGGAATATTTTAGATGAGTTTCATTCTAGCAATATATTGGCATCAATGCACTCTATTATGTTCACGATCTTGTTTGAGGAGGAGGATAAAATTTCTAAACTTTTGGCAGAAGATTTATGGTATGTCTGGACAAAAGGGAAAAATGTCTCACCTAGAGCTTGTAAGTGGTTAAAGAGTTTAATTAATAAGCCTAAGGATCGTAGTGCTTTCCCTATGACATGTAGCCACTTGCATGATGAGTTTGACAGTCATGCTGATCCAGTACAGGGAGATATTAACACATCTTTAGGTAATGATTTATCTGCATTATCTTCACAGGCAGGAGTAGTTGAGGATGTTGTGGATGAGCTTTGTCTTAAGGTGAGTTTAACAGGAGTTAGACAGTGAGGATGAGTCTGATGCTTGCATTCAGAGTGTGGAGGTGTACTCAGATGTTAGTACACTGAGTGTTGGTGATGAGTATGTTTATATAGCTGCTTATGAGGAGCATGTGGTTGAGGCTCACACACATATTCAGAACTTGGGAGTACCTGATTCTGAGGAGTTTGGGATACCAATGGAGTCGAATCTCCAGATTGATTCTTCTCACACATTTGACAGTATGGTACAGTTGGTTGTGCCACCATTACAGAGGGATCAGTTATGGGATGGATTAACACCATCTTTTGTAGATGGAATTTGCAGTTTCCAAGTACACAGTCTACATTATCGACACATCCAGGGCAGTTGTGATTTCAGAGATTGGTTGAGTTGTATTCGCCAATTTGATGATGGGTTCCTCTTTGTTTTACTTCTGATGATATTGCAGGTACTCACATTGATTCACAGCCGTGTAGAGCATAACTACATTTGGGATCCAGGTGGATTGAGAAGTTCATTGTTTCGAGATTGCTTGGGGACAAGCAATTTCTAGAGGGGCGGATTGTCATGTCCCCTTTTTCGTGGACATTGATAGACTTGATGGTTAGCTTATTATACGACCTTCGTAGGCTAATAGGATGGATAGAGGGTCATAATGGAGCTTGGCTTGACTTTGATTCACAGAATTTCTACATTTGGTTTTCATTCAAGTTATTTCAGACGCATTGGGCCTGAGCCCCTACTTGTTAGGGATATTTGATATGTAGCAGAGCACCTTTATTTTGGTATGGTCATGTGCGGAATCACTCCCTGATTCACCTGCTTCGATCGGTTTGAGGATCTGACGTATATTGAGGGAGATATTAATATTTGATTGATTTAATCAAATATTAATTATTTGGTCTCATTAATAATTAATAATTAATTATTAATTATTAATTATTTGGTCTAATTTTAAATTAGAAACCCTAATGCTAATTTAAGAAAACCCTAATTAGGGCAAGCATATCTTTTGAGGGTATAAGGGTTTCACATGGAGGCCATTATTGATTATGTATGAATTGATTATTGAAATTGGAGAAATTCTTCTATGAAGACTGAGCCAAGGGTTCCAGGATTCCATTTGCAGTGGAGAACGTTCCCTCTTCATTGTGTGTTGATTTAGAGGCTGTGAGATATTAGCTGATTTATTGCCAAATTGAGAGATAGCTTCATCCAGAAGTTATCACAGAGATACAGATCTGAGAGATAGCTTCATCCAAAAGTTATCACAGAATTCCAGGGTTGAGAGATAACTTCACTCAGAAGTTATCATAGTATTACAGGTATTTATTTTATTAGTTTTGATTCAATAAATTATACAGATAGAAATATTTTGTATTAGAATAGTATATCTTCAGATCAGGGTGTTCAGTAATCAGGGGTTAAGAATAGATAGGGTGGCGGCCGTACTAAATCCATACAGGTCCGTTCAGATCAGCTCAGGCACCGACCTCAGCAGACAGAGGGCTACAGTGACCGACATCGGTCGACTGAAGACCGACGTTAGCAAAAAGCCGACCGATAGGGACCGATGTCGGCGATATATCGACCGACGACGGCGTCTGTGTGTCGACACAGAAAAGCCGAGACCTTCCAGAATCTAGTTTTTCACTTCCAGTTTTGCTAAGCCAGAGTTTTTAAGACTGTATTTCATTCTTATATGCATAAGGAAGGACTGCAATTGTAATAGTTTAGAAGGACATCTTTTGTAATCATCTGAATGAATGATAAGATCTGTAATTTGTTTATGCATACTTGAATCTACTCTGCAAATTGCATCTTGTTTAGAGCTGTTATTGCTATAGATCAGAGCTTATTGTGCAGACAAAAAGAGGTCATAAGTAAGGGACATCACAGTGGTATCAGAGCTTTTGTGCAGATAAGAGAGCCCCTAAGTAAGGGACATCACAGTGGTATCAGAGCTTCTTGTGTTTCTATATATCCCTATTAGAAGGGGATATCACAGTGGTATCAAAGCTTCTTGTGTTTCTATATATCCCTATTAGAAGGGGATATCACAAGTAACCTCCTACACCAATTTGAAGGACATTACTAAGAAAGTGTACACATGTTAATAAGAAACATTAGGACAATTTTATTTCTCAATTTCTTATATTTAAACTACATCCATGGTGGATGATACTTGGATATTATATTCTCTCTCTCTCTCTCTCTCTCTCTCTCTCTCCTCTCCTCTCTCTCTCTCTCTCTCTCTCTCTCTCTCTCTCTCTCTCTCTCTCTCTCTCTCCTCTCTCTCTCTCTCTCTCTCTCTCTCTCTCTCTCTCTCCTCTCTCTCTCTCTCTCTCTCTCACACACACACACACACACACACACACACACACACACACACACACTCACACACACACACACACACACACACACACACACACACACACACACACACACACACACACACACACACACACACACACACACACACACACACACACATTTTACTATATATGCAGTCTTGTTTGTCTTTGTAAAGCATCCTCACATTGGTTATGGAAAAGCCTTGCAAAAACTAAGTCTTATATTTTCCCACTATAATTAATTTAATATGATAATCTATATTAGTCTTGAATAAAAATATATTTAATGTGTTGTTTTGATGAATGATTAGTGATAATAAATGTACTTCCTTGTATTTGTCCTTGTTTTACATGCCTCTATATAAGCTTATCTTCTTTCATAGGTCATAATAAGTGTTATACATGGTTTTAATAGTTACTTAACTGATAATTCATGAGTAATTATTATTATTACCTATTGGATGATCATCCTAAGATATTCTAACCATCATATCCTTCATATTGAATTATTAGTGTGATATGGACTATTTTAAAATAGCATAATCAGATTATAACTTAGTATTTCATATTGAATTATTAACAAGCTAAGGACCTCATGTTTTTTGTATCACCTCTAATCTTATTTTTTAGTTTTAAACTTTCATATTCCCCTTTTACAAGTCAAAAAAGTAGTATAGTTGTTAGTGTAGGTGTTGTAATTGGGAGCTAGCCCAAAATCTAGAGGTTTGGTCCACTTGAAGGTCACCCACATCCTAAGATCAATTCCATTACATAGATCAACTTGAGAGGGATTAAATCACCCTCTCAAGATTTAAAATTTGAGCTATAATAGTTCTTTCATGCTTGATGGGACCCAAATTGAAAGAGGTTGTCTAAGATTTATGCTTGTCTTGGCAAAAGTACAGTTGTAGTAGCCTTATTTATGTAACAAATGGTGACTCCAATAGGTTTTGATCTCTTGGTTGCTGACTAGTGAGCCATTTTTCATGCCAAAGATGAATAAAAGATCAAAAATTAAAGTTATCCCTTTTGAACTTATTGAAATACCTTTATCTTCAGTCAAAAGAAATAGGTTCCCTCATACTCTCATTTATACCAAGTCACATAAAACAAAGCTTTATATTTCATTATATCCAAGTCTTCTTAAGGATAATAGTATGGCTAGAAATCTTCCCTTTGTTACTTTAAATGGTGTTTCTCCATTAGAAATTTCATAATATGATGACATACCAGTGGTTTCCCTTAAGAGTGTCCCTTATTTTAGTGGAGAAACTACTCTTACTCCCATTGAGCATATTAGGGACATGGAAAACTTTTGAAACATCCATAACATAACACAATAAAATGTGGACATTAGATTTTTTACAATCATTTTTAAATTAAAGGCTTGGACTGGTATAGGAATTTATCCCCTAATTATATTGACTCATGGGATGACTTGGGAGGGAAATTGAGTAAGATATTTGAAGATAAAAGTGATCATTAATCCTTCACTGAGTAATTGACCACCATAAAAATATCCCCTCAAGAATTCATGAAATATTTCAATGCTAGGTTCAAAAAGACATGGGATATGATCCAAATTCTTATAAGACCCACTCTAAACTATGCATTCTTATATTACCTTAAGCCTTTGAATAATCATATAATGATTATGATTTAATGTATGGGTGGGAATACCTTACCAGATGCATATGAAATTGATATTAGATCTAATAAAAATCTAATCCAAACCATAAATATTTATCCAATGCCCCCTATGACTTTTTTTTTAGACATTCATCCCCCTACACCAAATCTTGCTCCCATTCCTACCATAACTGGTCATGAGTTGGCTACCCCTAGTCAAGCAATCAAACCAATTGATGTAGAAGGGATAATTAATATTATTGAAAATAAATTCATGGAAATAGAGAGGAAATAAATTAAGTATAATAGGCCTTACCAAGCTCCATACCAATCTCATTATCCCTATCAATCAAATACGCCACCCTTGCAAGGAAATGCTTAAAGACAAGGTCATATCACTAATTTTAGACCATACACATGTTTTAACCTAAATGTAACATCCACTTCAAGATATTTTGTACCAACCCAAAACAATATAATGTAAGAGAAATAATTTCCATCTCAATGGAATTAATCTCATGAAAAATCCATTAATCAATATGTAGGGTTGAATCAAGCTTGTGTGGCACAAGATAGAACTTTTGATTATCTAACATAAGATGAAGCTTCAAATCAGGTTATGGTTGTTGGAAAGCAAGTTTAGTCAAGTGATACACTTATAAATTTTAAATAATAGGAATGTTATATAGTGAATAAAGTGGGAAGCTCAAGTAGGGTAGTGGATAGTTCTATTGTAGCCAACACTAGGTCTAAAAGAAGGGTTATTGAAGAATCACAAGAGAGTGGAAAATGTTCATCTAACATTACCTCTATGATTCAAGGGATAATATATCCTAATGTAGATTCTAAGTCTAAATAATATAAATGAAATCATAATGATAAAATTACCTTTATACACCAAACTAAGTAGGACCAAAGTGATGTCATAACTCCTAGAGTATAGCCAAAGATTGGTTCTTCTTCTCTCAACATAATAGATAAAATGAAAAAGCTTCATGTAAGTATACATATGTGGGACACTTTTTTTATTCTTGGGTAAAGGTATATTGTTTCAGAGGAGGTATCTAAGCTCAATTCATCATTAGGAGTAACAAGAAAGGGTGTTATTGTTTTCACAAATACATCTAAGCCTAGTGAGTCACAATAAGCTAAAGATAAATAGCCTCCTCCCTTCTATATTTCAATGGTAATTTGTGATTTTTTGGTGCATAATTTGATGGTAGATAGTGGGGATAGTATCTCATTCATTCAAAATCAAATATAAAATAAGATAGGCCTCAAATGTGAGCCTAATACTAAATATGTGATACAACTATATGGATTAGCCATTAAGATATTTGGTGTTATCAAGGGTTTGAATTTAACTCTGCATTCTTGTCCTAATTTATCCATTTCTCAAGATGTGGTTGTTGTTAAATTTACACCATATTTTCCCCTTTACTTGTCAATGGACTTCATGGTAAATATTGGTGGTTACTTGTCATTAGATTTATCCTCTATGGATTTTAGGATAAGATATGGCACCTAAGTTACCATAAAATTAAAACCTATCTCAAGATTTCATATTGATGCATTCAAACCAAATGTCACTAATGTCAATTGTAATATCATTGATGAGGAGGATCATCCTAGTAATCAAGATCCAATTGCTCCACTTGAAGACATTTTAGATCCCTTCTTAATGAATGGGGGTATAAAATCATGATTTTGACCCATATAGAGGTGTTAAAGATGTTAGTATTGGGGTCTATTATCTACATGAATAAGGTAAAACCATACCCTCTCTCTTTAATCCTAATAAGGATAGTGATGGTTTGTGGAAATTATTTTTTGATGATTTAATAAGCAAGAATGGAGTAGGTACAGGTATGGTGTTTATTTTTCCATCAAATTAAGTGTATTATTCAACCATTATATTTTAGTTTAGTTGTAATTATAATGAAAATAAATACTAATATCTTATACATGGGCTTGAATGGGCAAGAAATAAATAATTAAAGCAAGTACAAGGCATTAGATATAGTGAACTAGTTATACACCAAGTAACAGGTAAGAGTGCAACCAAAAACACATTATTAAAGTATTAAAATCATAGAGTGTGGGACCTTATTTTATATTTTAATAATTTTAACATCCAATCAGTCCCAAGGGAAGAGAACTATCCTACTGATAGGTTGGCATCAATTGAAGCAAAATTTGACATTCCCAATTATGTCAAGAATCTAAAAACTTAGCCACACATCATGGTAGTTGTAAAGCCTTCAATACTAAATAATGATGTCCATTAGAAAGTTTTTTAAAGTGATAGACAAATATAATTTTTTCTCCAATAATAAGCTACATTTTCTTATAAAAAATAGACTAAGTAGTAACACCAATATGGGGACTAAATTTTGAAATTAAGTTCTAATAAGCTTCCTAAAGGGATGGTAAATCTTGATGGTATATTAAATGAAATTGATAAAATGAGAAAAGATAAAGTAAGCATGTATACAATATAATAAAATCATGACAAAGTGGTTATGTTAAATATAAACTCCTAAATCTTGGAAAGGTGTGTACTCCAAAAGTAAAGGTTGCATTTATTGAGTTATGTAGATAATTTTTTGATGTCTTTGTTTGGGAGTATAGTGACCTCAAGGGGTTTGATCCCTCATTAGATTAAAAAGCAGATAACTTGATCCAAATTCTAAGCCTATAAATCAAATGCAAAGACCCATCAATCCTAATTTGGAGGTCTGAAGGAGAAAATAACTCACTAAGTTGATAGAGTCAAAAATTATCTTTCCTATCAAACACTCTTCATGGGTTTCCAACTTAGTTCCTGTAATAAAGAAGAGTGGTGAGTATAGGTTATGTGTGGATTATAGATACTTGAATAAGGTTTAATTTAAGGATAAATATCCTCTAACTTTAATGGATCAAATCCTCTAAGTAGTGGTAGGTTCTCAATGTTTTTCACTTTTGGATGGCCATTGAAGTTACAACCAAGTATTGATAAAATAAAAAGATCAATATAAGATAATATTCACTACTAAATGGGGGAAATATTGCTATAATATAATGTCATTTGGGTTTTATAATGTAGGTGACACATTAAAAAGGGTCTTGGATATGGATTTCTAAGTTTTTATCAATGAGATGGTACTAATATACCTTGATGGCATAACTATTTTCTCTAAATATGCTAGTGACCACTTGAATCATCTAAGGATAATATTTGAAAGGTCAAAAAAATATGGAGTTTATTTCAATCCCAAAAAGTGTGTTTTGTATGTTCATGAGGTTAAAATACTTGTCCATATTATTTCTAAATATGGGCTTGCTATAGACCCTAATAGGGTGAGTGCCCTACTAGCTTTATCATTTCCAAAACATAAGAAAATTTTGTAATGTTTTATTAGGAATATAAATTTTTATATGAGGTTAATACCTATATTTCCCACTCTTGTGATACCTATAATATCTATGTTAAAAAACCATCAATAATTTGTTTGGACCAAGTAAGGGAAATCTAGTTTTGAGGCCATCAAACAAGTTATTGCTCAAACACCTAAACTAATCAACCTTGATTTTTTTAAGGACGTTTTATTCTATGATTTTTCAAAAATTAAAACCATTTATTCTATGCTAATTAAATATAATATTTAATTAATTGAAAAAATATATCTTTTTTTATTCAAGGGATAGAAGGTTGTGAAGAGAGGTACACATATGTTGAGAAACAAGTATTGGTAGTTATAATAAATCTTAATAATTTAGGCATATGGTGTCCAAAAACAAAATACATGTCATGGTAATTAATCAAATAATAAAATACTTCCTCTTAAATAAGGAATTGAATGAGAAAATATTTGGATGGATAACTATGGTGATGGAGTATGATGTTGAGATCAAGGCCATTAAGCTAGTAAAATGAAGAGGACTCTATGAACACCTAGCATCAGACATAAAAAAATAAGAAGAGATTGTTTTAACATTTCAATATGGTCCTATTATAGCTAAAAATTCATCTTCTCCAAGTTAGACATAAGAAATCATGAGGTTCCTTCAAACAAGTGAGTGCCTTATGGGTCTAGATCAAGTAAGAAGGAGATACTTTAGATTGCAAGAAATACATTATGTTATTTTGGATGGGGTTATTTTTAAGAAATACATAATTGTAATTTTGCTAAGATGTGTGAAAATATATCAGATTGATAGGCTCCTAGAAAAATTCCATGATGGACCATCTAGAGATCATTTTACACCTAAAACTATAGCTACAAAAATAATGAGGGTTGGCTATTATTCGCCTAGCCTATTAAAAGATTCATATTCTTGGTTTATAAGATGTAAAAATTGTACACCCTTTTTAGGCAAACAAATACTTGTACCCTTTCCTCTTAATCCTATTTAGGTTGAACAACCATTCATGCAATGGGGACTTGACTTCATTTGAATGACCAATCCTCCATCTAGTGTAGGCCATAAATGGGTTCTTGTAGGTAATAAATATTTAAAATTTTTGGTAGAAGCCTTGAACCTTAAGGAATATAATGAAACTTTAGTTTTTGACTTCTATGAGATCCTAGTTATAAGGTTTTGGGTGCTTACAACAATAATTTCTGATAGTTCCATGGATTTCAATTATGTAATAAAAATGGAATGGGCTATTCAATATGGTATGTAATTGAGTACTTATTATAATTAATACCTAAAAGGTAATGGGATAACTAATTACACTAATAAAAACTTGATCAAAATTACAAAGAGGATAATAGAAAATAATCAAAGGACTTATCATACTAGGTTGAATACATCCCTATGGGTTGATAGTATCAACCCAAAGATTAAAATTGGTAACTCACCCTATCTTCTTGTCTATGGGAGAGAACCTAAGCTAACCATTTAAAATTAACTACCAACTCTTGAGTTGGCACATCAAATTGAGAAAATTGATAATTATCTTATATAGATAATATTGATATAACTAATGGCCTTAGAGGAAGTAATAAATCATGTTATGCACATAATGAAATGTCACTAAGCACAAGTGAAAAGAATATTTGATAAGGGAACTACCTCAATAACATATTAACAAGGATATATTATACTAAAGGGGATGCTAATAGATATAAGCCTAGTAAATACACTATGTTTGATGCGTTTTAGAGTGGACCTTATGTTGTCAATGCTTGCAAAGAACACAATGTGTTTTAGCTTACAAGACTTAATAGAGAGGTGTTGAGTATCCTAGTGAATCAGATATATTTGAATCCATGATATTGAGATTAGTTTTAAAGCTTTATAAATATTAGAGTAGGTCTTTGTCATCCCTAAGTGATTTAATAACAAGTGTGTATCTTGTTCACTTTGTGTTGTTCTTCCCCCAAGTGTCTTATGACACATGTGTGGTGTGGTGTTTTGTCTTGTGTTTCTCCAGTTTGGTTGGTTTCAAGGTTATTGTCAAGTCTTATTCTCAATTTACCTAAAGTTAGGTTTCAATCATGATTCCATATCCTAATGGATATACTAAGCCAATAATCTATATGCATAGCAAGTATGCATTTCAAAGAGGTTACCAAATATGTTAGATAAATTTTGGATACCATATACCATTTAAAAAAAAAACATATCTTGTCAAGCATTCACCTTAGTTTTAAAGCTTTAAATTCCTTCATAAGGCATGGTTAGCATTGTTTAAGGTATTTTTGACAATTTAATGTGAGTGTCTTCCTAATATTATGTGTATGTGAAGGGGAAATGCAACTAATATATAAATCAATCTTAGATCAAATAAGATAAATCCTACTTACACTTTTGATTATTGATAAATTATGTATTTAAGATCATGACCAATATGGATCCACTATACCTAGACAAGGGATACTTAACACAATAAAATTACTAGGGAGGGTTTCAATGTCTCCAATCAAGTAAAACTATGTAATAACCCTAACTAGGTCTTATGTTTTCATATTCACAAAGTAAATGACAAGTAAATTAAAATCTAACCTAGTGCTCATCAAAGCTTGTGGCACAAAGTGGGAGTAATAAATATAAAAATTAAACATACATAGAAGATATATACTCATGCTAATGTATATGAAATCCTATTGTATGGGAGAAAATTACAAATGCAAATCTATATACTCTTACAAAGGAGGAGAAAAATTAGTATACTTACCTTTGAAGATATACCCATCGAGCGTCAATCTCTCCCTTGGCCAAGGTGATTCACAAGAGGTTGTTCTGGCATGTAAGAATAATAAGGATAAGTTATATCTAAGCTACATAACCTATATATGCATCTAAAATATTTCTCCTCAAGATAATATTCATATCTACAAATACATTATTGAAACCCTAAGCTATGTTTCTCAAGTATAATGGTGGATAAGTAGATACATAATTTATATCTTATTCTTCTCTTATTTTATAAATGATTAAATGAGTGTTTATATATATTTATCTAACCTTAAAACTTTTTGAAAGTTTAGCTGATAGGGTCAGCCTAATCGACTGTGTATCATTATTAACAAAATCAAATTCATTCTTAGTCTAGGTCGACTAGGGGTCAACCTAGACCCTAAATGATTTTCGTTAATTAGAGTATAGGGTCAATGGGGATAACATTATATTATAAAATATTGAAAAGGGTTTTTATGTTAGGGAAGAGATAATGAAGGTGGAAAATGACTAAAGGAGGGTGAAAAAAGGAAGCAAAACTTATGGGATTTTTTTTAGGATATGGTTGGATAGATATCAAGTGGTATTAAAAGGGACAACAATCCTATGAAGCACTAATGGTATATCCACCCCTTTCTCGATGCACCCCTTTAGGCATGTAGTCAAAGATATTGAGGCTTGATGGGTTATTATAAGATAGAAATCATCAGTAATTGATAAAGTTCAAAAATATTATGTGTATACATGTACACCACTCAAAGCTCATCACATGTCACTTAGGTGTAATAGGGGATGGTGCTTTGGGAAAAAGAACCTAATAACACATGATGCTAAAGCTGAATAAATTAAGTAAGGAGAAAATAAGATAAATGAAAGGATAGAATTTAAAAACACATACCATTAATTACCTTAGTATTGTAGATAAATAAAGAAGTGCAAGAAATGTGAATGTCTAATGTAGGGAACATTAAGAGAACTTATAAAAATTAGTGAAAAGAGTTAAAAATTGAAAATTTTGAAATATATAAATGTAATAGGTGAAAATATTCTCTATGATGACAAGATTCCAAAACATTTTATGGCTTGTAAAAAGAACTGGTAAAAATAAAGATATGGTCAAATTATAGAATCTAATGGTAAACATTTGAAAGGTAAATAATTTTGAATAGTAAATATAATTAGGGTGAAAAAGAATGAATTTGTTATTTTTACTATTATGAGAAAACATAACTTTGAGAGACCTAGTTTGAGACTAGAGAGCCATCATGGTGAGGAAATGATAGCTGAGATGAGGAGGATGCATAGCGGCTGCAATGAGTGCAACATAGGCAATAAATTGTGAGTTTCAATTTTTTAAGTATTTTTATTTCAAATTGAGATAGATATATAAAATTGATTGATAAGAAAAATCTAGGCACTAGAATGAACCATAAGAAGTTTTTAGGTAAACTAGGGGTAGAATGGGATACTAGGTAGGAATAATTCAAATCAATAAATGCCTAAAGAATTTATGATAAATGGTTAAAAAGTCACTGCTATGGAAGAATATAGTTGACCTAGTTGACTTAGTCCATAAGGTGAGCCAATAATATAGGGATGACTTAATAGTAATGGGCTGATTTAGTACTCTAATGGGTGGCTGACTCTATAATAATAGGCCAACATTGTTGGTAAGGAGGATAAGGCCGATGATGTATAAAAAGGCCAATTTAGTTTTTCATATAGGGATGATGTAGTAAAAAAATGAGGTCAAATGTGTATGATAGGGCTAGTTTAGTATGATAAAGAAAGAATATGGTTGATTTAGTATTGAATGGGATGATCTAGTTAGAAATGTAAATGGTTGATTTAGTATTGAAAATAAGCTACAAGTTTAAACTAGTACTAAATGGGTTGGTTTTGTAGGAAAATTTAGGAACATGAGAGACCAAATCAAACTAGTTGATTAAGTAGTTAATTTGAGAATTTTATAAGAATGTATTTTAATTATTTATGATGTGGATATCTTATAAATCATTTGTTGTTTGATATTTTAAAGAGATGATAAAGGTATTGGTGCCGGATATATACATCATGACTATCAGATATTTTAGATTGATTAACTAACATGAACAAATAATGATTGGTCATAATTGGATTCAGAGGCATCATGAAAATGAGGTAGATCCCACTTACTATTGACCTCATTATCATGTTTTTTAGAACATAGGAATGGTTAACCCACACTTTTTAATGGGTGGTGGATGGGGATACCATTTAGTTGGGTATCACACTATAGGATGTCCTTGCTTTATTAGGACTACTGATAAGAGGGATATCGGTGATCATTGGAACATAAAATGATCTATAAGAGAGATGAACACTAGCCCAATGGGTGACATGCTCAGATAAAATATACCCTAGATTAAGGGTGATTTTTTTATGTCTATATTGAACATTATAGATATCCAAAAGGCCATGGTAGGACTTATGAAAACATGAGTGTTGTGTCATAAGTCAGATGGTAAGGTACCATTATGCATGATAGCCTTGTGTTAGTCCATGTTAGATTAGAGAACACTATAAAATTTTGGGGTTATCATTTGGGTCCAACTCATACATGATGTATATGGGATGTCATCCATAGGGTAGGAGACCATGGGGACTATTTTTTTATTGAATGCCTAGATATATGAGAGGTTCCCCATGTATCATCTAGTTGGGTTGCCCCATATGGTTGATGACAAGTTACCTTGGGTCATGAAATGGAAGGACCATATATCTCATATGTGACCCATGTTTTATCATTACAAACTATCACAAAAGGAGAGATCATGTGGCATCTATATATACACATTACTATTGTATGTCTAGTTGGGACCATTGCTATAGGATTGACATGGGTGTAGATCATAGGCCACTACACATCTTAGATAGAGTTGCATACGGTGGGATGATTATCAAGGTAGTTCTAAATCCCACACTCAATAAACCCTCTATAAGTGTTTTTTTATTAGGCACAACATGCTAGAGAGTAGAGGGGGAGAGGAGGAGGAGTACTAGTCAAGATACCCATGATCATGTCATGATGTGCTAGACTATGGACTAGTCAAGCATGAAAATAGGTGACAGTGGGGAATTTAGGGGAGACGACATGGATGTGGATTCAAGCTAAAAATAAGAACCATAATAGGAATTACAATAGTAAGATTAGTATAAACCACCTAGCCACATTACAGATGGAGGTACTACTTGCGAGAGTAGGTGAAGGCAAGGTTTATAGTGTAGGAGGACCCAATAGTCACTCTAGGACATAGATGGTCCATAGATGAACCTATGAGGATAGGATCATGGAATGATCAAGTTGTGACTCCTATATATACATTAGTATGGAGGTGACCTATGGAGGAGGCACTCAATAGATGAGTGGATGGAGAGATCATGCTTGATAGGAAAGGAAATAAGGAGATTGTGATTGGTGACACTAGCACTGGGGATAAATGTTGTAATTTTGATTTAATACTTGATATAAGACACTATTTTAATTTTATTATAGTAGAGAGATAGATGGTTTTTAAATATCTATGTGATTTAATATCTATCTAGTTTGAGTTTTATAGATCCTACAAGGGAGGAGATCAGATGGGTATCTTTAGTTATGGTTTCACACCATGAAATTTTTGATGGGATGATAGATCCATACTATACCACCATACTAGATGATCCTATGTTTATGTATTCCCTAGCTTAGGTAGCTTGGTTTAGGCTAGTAGGGGAGGCCAAAAGGTAGTTACAAGCATGTGGGGGTGGATTGTAGCCACCAACAAGGGTGGGAGAGGGAGAGGTATAGGATTTGAAGGCTTTGAATTAGGAGAGAGAAATTCATATGGATACCACTATCTAATTTGTATAGTGTAAGAACAAGGGCCCAATGTATAGGGACAACTAGTAGGTTTGAGATCCCAGACTTCCTCATTATAGTGTATCATGCATACGGGATAGTCCTAGACATCTATGGGCAACATGGCTAGGCCATAGGATATATATGATGGAGTCCATCCTTAGAGCAAGATATATATTTTGTTTTATACTTTGTATTATATAAAACATATTATACATACATAAATACATATATATATTGTTTTTAATAGTTGGATTTGATATCATGAGTTGCACTTTGTTATGGATGTTGATGCATGGATATATTTATTTCTATCACATTTATTTCATATTTTGTTGTATATGATATGGGAAATATATGTTGAGTGTTTTATTTTCTAGCATTATGTGATACACATCCATGGTTAAAAATAAAAAGTAAAAAATGACTTAGAAAGTATAAGTAATAAAAAAAATGTAGTACACACTTTATCATGTTGGGAAGTATGAAAATAATGTAAAAAAATGGAAGGTACATGAAAAATAAATGGTATAAAAAATTAAAAAAATAAGTCAATCAATCATATTATTCATGTTGGGAAGTATAAAAGAGAATATAATTGGAAAATTGAATTTAAATTGATGACACTAATTCAAGTTGGGAAGTATGAAAAAATTAACAAAATGGTTAAAAGCATACGTATGATTAAAACATAAGAAGATAAAAGTAAAATATTAATTAATTAGGAATAAAAAATATTATATCAAGATGGGAAGCATGTCATGACATGTAAATCATAATTAACCACTACTTATCTCAATTTTGACAAATTTAATTTCATTATGGTTTGGGTATTGGAATATTTTGTGAGGAATGCTTCTTCCTATCCATGGTATTACATTAAAAATCACAAATGGAACACAAATGAGATGGAAACAATTATGGGAAAAGGGTGGTTGTAATGTGGTAATTTGTTAGGAAATCTTGGTCCTACCCATGGTTTTACAATGCAACTCAAAAATAGAAGTTCTAGGGGAATGATAAGTTAAAAAACAATATCTCTCAAGTGTAAATATTAGGAATTTTGTAAATGAAAGAGGGAATGTAAAAATAAAATGTAGGCATTGATGAGAAGACCTTAGGAAACATAAGGCATACTAAGTACATAAAAAAATACACTAAGTGGCTTGTGACCACCAAAATACAAATGATACCCATTCAAAATAATCAAAAAGTTGTATATGAAAATAATTGATATACTTAGATCAACTCATGTTGATTTTATAAATAAGAAAATTAAAATGGACCTACATTCCCATAACATGTTCCTGTTCCTTGTTCTTTAGGACCCCTTATAAAGTCATTGGTCTACTGTGAATATTGGGTACTTGTGTGAGAAATTAGGTATCACTAAAATATGTTTTTATTCTCATTTTAAAATATACTTTCTAATCACACCCCAATGGAACTCAAATATATCATGAGGCCAACTATGGAGTTTTAGCTTTGATTAGAAAAAGGAAATATTTTATGAATCACATCTTTTAACATGAATTGATTTTTACAATTTGTATTTTGCTTATTATATCATTTCCTTTTGTTTAAATGATTTGGCTTTTAAATTTTTATGGATTTTAATACTCCTCCTCTATATAGATATGGAATAACCAACATGAGGGATAAAAGTGATACACATGAATGAGGTTTAGACTTTGGCCAAAGGAAGCTAAGTATCTAAAAACATGATTGACTACAAAACTTGGGCTTACATATGAACCAGTATGTGATATCAAGTTTCAACCATGTGTATGCTTAGTTTATAAAAGGAAATAAGGAAATA
The DNA here is from genome assembly GCA_037957365.1 of Torreya grandis. Classification (NCBI taxonomy): domain Eukaryota; kingdom Viridiplantae; phylum Streptophyta; class Pinopsida; order Cupressales; family Taxaceae; genus Torreya; species Torreya grandis. The sequence goes on from JARHVA010001465.1 coordinate 3,359,319, forward strand.
AAGGGAGATTCAAAGTGGATCAGTAAAAATAGGATTACAATGAGATGACTTGTTTGCTAACTGATCACATTGTAAATGAGTACTAAGGGGAGTAAGGTTTGTATATCTAGGTCATAATAATATTTATCTGTGTTAGATGAGATGATGTAGTAAAAAATTATGAGAAAAAAAACAAAGACATCCATAAAAAAGAAATGAACTGAATGTAAGCATGTAATAAAAATACATAAAAACAAAATGAAAGAAATGAAACCATATAAAACTATTTTAGTATTTTTCTATTTGTTTTCATTTAATAAATAAAATTACTACAAATAGAAATTATACAGGGTTTTAAAATGGATACCTATGATAAGGGATGTGTACCATTGATCTAGTGTAGTAGGAACTCCTTTGTGTCTAGGAAGGATTACTTGAACACAAGAAACAATTTGGACAAGATTGAATTAATAAGGTAGATGAGTGGACTGCCTAATACTAGATCAGTTCTAGGAAGTGGTACAATTCATTAGAGGGATGTTAGTCCACTAATTTATGCAACCAAGTGGATAATATAATGATATAAATTACAATAAAACATGTGATAATAAATGATACTAAAATGAAACAAATTAATCTACTGCATATATATTATCAAAGTGTTCATTCTAATATGCTATAGCTAAGTCTTCTTATTCTTGAATTACTTCTAATTGTTTGGTGATGGCTTCTAGAGCTGGGGTAAAGGCAATCATACATATTCCTAACTCAAAATATATGTTTATTTAATTAGAAAATAATGGGTTAAGAACTATGGGTAAGTTATCGATTGAAACCATATCATGTATAACATTAGGCAAAGTCATCTACAAACAATAATACATGATTTTAAGACTTGGAAACAAAAAATTGGAGTCACTTAAGACTGATAAACTAGTCTTAGGTTATAAAAAGAAATAAAACTATAGAGATAGATGTTGATTATCTTAGAATTAGTATCAATTATGAAATCAATGCCAATCTATACAAAGAATCATCATCAATCCTAATAGGGGATATAAAAAAACTAATAATGGGGCATAAAAGTTGGCTTTAGGAGGTTATAAAAGGCTTAAGGACTGGTTATTTATTATCTAAATAGATTAAGAGTATTAAAAATAAAATAAATTGACAACAAAGTGTTTAAAAAGTACTCAAATAGATAGCATACTTACCTCTAAAAAATGCTTCCTATGTTGTAGATAATATCTCATTGATAGGGATGAGGTTGACCTTTGACTAAGTGAGGATGTGTTGAGATAGAGGTGGAATTCTTCCACAATACTCTAGGGTAATTTCTTTAGCATTTTGATGTCAAAATTTAGGATCCCTCAACCTGACGATGGACTGATTATAAATTGATGTTAATTTTAATGTGATTGATGATGATTGTAGGGATTAATGTCAATCCAATAAAAGTTTAACATGTTTATTCCAAAAACTCCAAATCAATGGATTAAACTTAGTATAGGGTTGTTCTTAAAGAGTCTTGATTATGGATAAGTTGTTAAGGAGTTAAAAAAATTACCTCTAATAATCTTAGGGAGATTTTACTAGATTTAGGGATGGTTAATTAGTTACATAGGTAAAACATAATTAATAACAAAATTATGAAATGTAAATGGTAAATGTTAATAATATATTAAATAGCATAAAAAGGATAGGAAATTGGTAAGACACATTTATTCATAATAAAATGGTATAAATTTATTGGTTCTACATTTCCCCCTTTTTGTTAAAAAGTTTGTGATAACCTATCATGAGATAAAAACTAGGATGAGTCTAATGCCCCATGTTTATGTGAGGAGCTATCACCCATAAAAGCAAGAGTCGAGAAAAGGATTATGAGGTAGATACAGGTTTAAAAATGAGGTGGTAATTGATAAATTATATGTAAAATGAGCATCAAATATGTAAGGATAAGCATGAAGTACAATGGTGTACTAATAAGATATAGGATATCCAAACAAGAATGCCCCAAGGCAAAAAAGTAATGGATTATCACAACTATGAATGTGTGGGATCTATTAAAGGTATTCAAGAGGGAAAAGGATAAGATGGGATGACCATATCATCTGGTGTGATTGGTACATGTGTGCTACATAGGAACACTTGCACTCAAGACAAGGACATTATCAATATCTACAAGGGATAGATGTTGAAACAAATGTAGACCTATCAAAGACTATGGGACCATCAAGTGTTCAATATACACAAACTAATAATGTTGGACAATAAAATATAAGATATTTATAAAAAAGGAAAACTTTAGTCACCTTGGAATAGGGATATAAGGAGGAAAAAAATTTAAGTAGTGCAAGCAAGTCAAAATGGACCAAATCGACATCAATCTAATATATCGATATCAATTAGGGGAGAATGTATGTCAATTGTAAAAGAACCGACATTAAACGTAAAGGGATAAAAATAGGCCATTGAATGGCTTTGGTGCTCATTTTTAAATTGATAATGTGTGAGATAGAGGCATAAAATTGACACCTAGCTACATGTTTGAGTGAGATATACATGATGGAATCTAGTAAGATTTGTCGATGGTGACAACAATCACATGACAAGGTAGGGGTAAATTTTTTTTGTAATTTTTCTATTTTTTTATTTTTTTGCATTTTTAACTAGTTTAGTTAGGGTTGGGAATTTCCTAATGTTATCATGGGTCGACATCGATCCATATTGGATCTATATCAATTCCCTAGAGATCAACCATCGATCAATTATAAATCAATACTGATCAAATAATCAGTAATGATCAGGTACCAATTAGTGTTGATCCCTTAAGGTTTTATGTTGATTCTTAAGGGGTAATGTAAACTTAGTGGATAAAATTAGTGGATAGGAAACTAAATAAATTTAGGTGGGGTGATGGTATTAAAGGAATGCATACTATTGACCATATAGGATCTAGTGCCACCATTGTTGGAGTGACTATGAGAGGTGATGGGAGATGCAGATTGAGAGCATCTCAAGGAAATAGGATTAGGGGGACTATGCCACTATCATCAATTACATTAAGATTGGAGTCTACTAGTGGCATTATTAGAGTAATGTGATCTTGATTTAGGGAAATTTTATATACCAACTAGAGAGATGACCTTGACTCTGGAGGATATCTATTGGATACTATGACTTATAGTACAATTGATGAGAGAGGACATGTAATAACATTGTCATGGTTATATGGGGATTATGTTGTAGATATTATATTTACAATAAGAGTTTTTAATTTTGATGTTTTATATGATTAGGATAGGGAAGGGAGATGGGTGATCATGATGATGATGTTTTCCATCTCTTATTACTTGACTCTGGTGGAGGGAGATTCTCATGGATCTTGATAGGTGTCCTAGAAGACATGTGGGAGTATTAGATAATATTTTCATGAGAACCCACACTATTGGCATAGATATACATGGATATATGGGGATACAAGACATAATGGTGACATAGGATGAATGTCACCTATGTCTTAAAGTGCTAGGATTATGAGCACATCTAGGTAGTGAAACTACCAGGGATACCATGGATGGGATGGCACCAAATTACATTTAGTTCTAGGTTTCTATGATGGAGGGATGACTTTTCCTATACACATGGAGATAAGAGAGTTCAAAACTTAGGTTACTATAGATAGGTTTTGGAGGAGATGAAAGAGGATGAGGTCATATGGAGGCCATACATCATATTTATAGCATGGCTAGGAATAGATATGAAATTGATGGTTGGGTAGTAGGTGAGGTAGTTATGGGGGAGATAGATAGAACATGTAGATCTATTCCATTTTTGGTGAATATGTTAAAATTTTAGGATACATGAGGATATACTCAAGGCACCCCACATAGACAGGATGAATGACTTAGAGGTGGAGATACTCTAGTTAAAGGTTATAGAGCTAGATATTTTGGTAGAGGAGGAGATAGATGGATTAGGTGTGGATGATGCTAGAGTGATAGAGATGTATTTATTATGGTGGGTGGACCATCATGGAGGGGGACAGGAGATAGTGGTGCAACAAAGATGGGAGATGGGAGATATAGAGATGTTGGATGTGGAGGCCATAAGAGGAGATGGGGAGGGGGATGTAGACATAAAGGTGATGATAACAAAGAGGGATATGGAAAAGATATAGTATTATAGAGTTTTATTTGAGTGTGACCATTTATAAGATAGTTTGATAAAGATATAGGGGTACTATGATGCATTATAATAGAGTTATAAGGAGTCATGTCGAGTGTAGGACAACTATCATGATCAATATGAGATGCTTCAATTACAAGTAGGGGCTAGAGGGGGAGCATTATTATGATCTAATATAGGGGGAGGGGCATAGTGTAGGAGGATAGGGCCTATAGGTATCATGAGCATAGATATATATCAAGACATGGTGACAGAACTCCAATATTAAGAGAAAATTATTATAAAAGATTTTTAAAGGTTCCTAGATATGCAACTGACATTGCCATGTAGGGTCAGACTCCACAATGGACACAAAATATAATGAATAATGTGGGGAGTGTACCATAGGGGAGAGACAAGAGGAATAGGGGAGGATATGGAGGTGATAGTGGAGGAGGTGGAGTGGATATCCACTTGAACTAGATCTAGTTCACTGAGTAGTCATAACTATGGATGACTATATGGATTATCTTTGTACATATATCATATATGACAATTTTATGATGTATATTTGATTTTTTAGATATATAGATTCATGAGTAGTTGTTACACACATTTATGAATTGAGCTTGTGTTATGTGACTATGGATTTGGATTATTTGGATTTATGTTTAGATGGAATTTGAGTTTATCTATATCATGGATTATATTGGTAATACAATGTTTACATGGATTATAGTTTTTAGTTCATGTTATGTATCTTTTATCTTGATTATGGATTTATGTGTATGTGTTTTAATGGATTTATTATGGATTATGGATTTTAAATCATGCACTAACTTATGATGTATTATGGATTTTATATTACATGGATCATGTTTATTTGTATATTTAATTTAGATTGTACTAATTAGATTATAAGGATTGGATTTTATATCATGGTTGATTATGGATTATGTTATAATTTTAAATGAATTTTAATGTTTGAAGTTTATGATAAAATGGATTTTGTATTAATTGATCAAGGATGTATGACTCATAATTAACCTGGATCTCAACTAAATATAGGATTCTTATTGTTTTAGAATATACATCCTTTTATCCAATGTTAATTAAAATCCCTAACAAACTCTTGTAAACTAAATTCATAAATCTTTGGTTTAAAAAGGGGATTTTAATGTTTACAAGGAATGGGAGAAAAACTTAATTCTCTAAAAATACAAATGTTGATTAGTAGGAGGTATTTTTCAATAATGAGTCAAATTATGATATTGCTATCAGGATTCAATTATGTAGTTTTATGAGTCAAACTCATTGACCCATGTTTCATGTGTAGTGGTTCACATGAACCCATCTCTCATGAGAATCAATGGTCCAATTATCACTCATTGCATCTAGGTGACGCTCATAAGGGTGAAGTATTGGGCCTTCATGAGAGGTTACCAATCCTAGTACTAATCCAACTCAAGCATGATTAACCATGGATTTTCCTCCAAGACTAAACCCACTTAGCTTGCTACTCCATTTGGTAAGTGGGATTAACCTTGGATGAAACTCCAAGGTTAAGTTTGCTTGAGTTGGAATAGTACTAGGATGGGTGACCCCCTAGGAAGGCGTGATGCTTCACCCCTATGAGCATACTTAGATGAAACAAGTGCTAAGTAGACCATTCATTCTCATGATAGATGGGTTCATGTAAACCACTACTCATAAAACATGGGTCAATGAGTTTGACTGAAAAAACTACATAGTTGAATCTTGATAGCAATATCATAATACAAATATTGTTTTATGTTTTTGATTTGTTTAACCTTAAGATACTCCATGGATATATGTAGACTAATCAATGTGAAAAGTCAACATATTTATGAAATCTTATCAATTTGAAAAGATTTCATGGGATTAATTTTGATTGTATAGATTTTTACATAATTTTCTTTTAATAGGAAACTAATCAATGTGAGAAGTTTCCTAAATCATAGACATACAGTCATCCTTCAAAGGAGTGGTCTACATGTGTGTGTGTGTGTGTGTGTGTGTGTGTGTGTGTGTGTGTGTGTGTGTGTGTGTGTGTAATAGTTTTCCTTTGAGGGATCAATCTACAACTTTGATTTTTTCTTGATTTTGATAACATCTGTCCTTTGAGGGATCAATATTCCATTTTAATATTTTCTTGATTTTGTATACCAAATTAACCTTTTTGCCATGGATTAGATTTAAGATGACCTAGGGTGTTTTCATAAGTCATAAAATAAGGCAATGTGTTATTCCTTTCGAACAAGCTTTAAAGGTGAAGGATTTTAGGAAATAATGATTTAGAACTCCACTCTATTTTGAATAAAGCTAATCCATGAGAACATGCTATGAACAAAGCCAAGGTATCCATATTTAAGGATTAAATGGGTATACTTTCATAAATTCACATGATTCTCAATCATTATGTGGTATGTTTAGAGATAGGGGATAAGATTTTAAGAGAACTTATGTTGATTAGTATTTTCAATAGGATCATTAATAGTAGAAAGAATGTAGATGCAAAGCACTAAGAGGTTCACACTCTAGTTTTCCATCAAGGGAGGCCAAATTATATGCTCCAAATCCATAGTTATGAGTGGTAATATAGGTTCCAAGCCAATTCAAAGCAAACTTTCCTTGTTTACTTCTTTCCATATTTTTGACATGCTAATTTTATTTAAGGACAAGGTCACTGATATTAATTTCTCATTACTTTAAATGCTGATTATATTCATGTTTTATCCATTATTGATATACATGAATGTGATTAAGGGATATGGCTCAATACTCATCTATAATTTTGAAATGTGCTAATCATTATTGATGGTAATATTTTTCAAAAATAATATCCTTACGATAGATCCATAGGGAAGGAATTTAGACTTCTATAAGGAGAACTAGTTTGGTACCATAGACAAAATAAAAATTGGTATCTCTCATAGGTGTTTGAATAATAGTTTAATAAACCCAATAAATAAAAGGTATGCAAAGGCACCAGTAATTTCCATCCTCATTGACTATTTTGATTAAAATATTGATAAGAATTTTGTTTGATGCTTCACCTTGTCCATTGGGTTATAGATACTAAGGTGATGAAAACATAAGATTAATGCTAAAGGAATCACACAACTTTTGGACTTGATTATTTTTAAAATATTTCCAATTATCTATAGTGATTTTATGTAGGACACCAAAATGAAATATAATATGATGATTAATGAAATAAAAAATCTTATATTCCTTGGTCAAAATAATGGGAATGTTTCCACCTACTAAGGGAAATATTTGATAAAATTATTGATAAATCTATGTCACTAGGAAGATTTAGGATTAATCTACCTTATAAGGTCTAAAACCCATTGGGAAAAAGGCCAAAAATCTTTAGCTACCTGTGATCCATGATTAGGGATATGGGATAAGTTGGCATGTTATTGGCACTTCACATATTTCTTGACATAATCACAATAGTCTTGACTCATAGTGGGTCAATAATAGCCTAATCACACAATCTTCTTGGTGATAGTTAAACAATTTAAATGACCTCCACATATTCCATCTAATTTTCTTTGATCACAATATTTGATTTAGAATTATGGAGACAATAAAGGAGAAAACCATTAAACCTGCACATATAAATCACACCCCCTAGCATTGCATACCAAGGATTATGCTACTGAAAAACATGCTTAACATTTTTTAATAAATATGAAGGAATGATTCCTTTAGATGAATAATCAAATATATGTGTACCACATATTCAAATGGGTTTCCTCTATAATATGGATAGTGAGAAGATCATTTTTTATAAGAAGACTAATTGAACTTGTGAATAAGGACAAATGATTTAGACTCCTGGGAGGAAGATGGGATAAAGGATGCCAAACAAGCCATTGTATCAACAAACTTGTTGGTTGACTGAGGAGTGGTCTAGATGACATAAAAGTTAAGGGTGGATAAAATTTTCTCTACTAATGTATTATACCTCTATAAGATGTTATTATTACCCTAATATATGCTAATTATTTGATTTAATACCATCTTAGAGTCCCCAGAAATATGAAATGACTTAACACCTAGAGCTAAAGTTATTTAGAGACCTATAATTAAGGCTTCATATTTTTCAATATTATTTGTATAGTCAAAATCAATCTTAAAATATAGGGGTATAGGAATGCCTTCAGGTGGTATTAGAATAATCCCTTCTCCCCCTCCACATTTGCACTTAGATCTATAAAAAAATAACATCATGTGATATTCAAGATTTCCTTGGGAAGTGGAGGTTATAGATTCATCAAAAAATTCATAGCTAGATGGGAGATTATTAACAAGGGCTTGTTTAACTAATTAATAAAAAATGGTATACCCTTTAATTAATTTTTGGTTAAGGAAATCAAGATCAAACTCAGTAATAAGCATAAGCCATCTTTCCATTCATTGATTCTGACAAGGTTTAAAATGTATGAACTTCAGAGGATCGACATTGGTAATCACATAGGTCTAAAAATAATGGTAAATATTAAAATATATGAATATAAGGCCAGCCATATTGTTTTAATATGTGTGTAATGAGTCTCTTACTCAACCAAAGTATTAATTCTATGATAAACCACTTCTGTAGATACCAAAAATATACACACTTGTAATTTTGATTGTTGAAAATCCCCCTAGACCTACCTAGGACCCCCTTGGGATAAATATAAACCAATGAGACCTAACCAAACCCATCTAAACTTAGTTTCACCAAACTAACTTAACTTGGCCTTTAGGACCCTTTTCCTTTGGAACCTAACCATTGATGGTTAGGATGACTATCGATAGTTAAGATGCACCTCCTCAATGAGAAATAAGCCTCTTCTAAATATATCTCATCTAATTCTTATTGTGAGACTTTGCATGGATGTATTATATTTAGATGACCTAGTTTCACCTTCACTTCCACTCTTGCTTGTGCCTATAAGAGAGAGAGAGGCCTATGAGGCCAAATGGATCTACAATAATTATTAAGATCTCAAGATTTTCTTTTATAGGCCAATCAACATCATCATAATTATAAAGCATTATCAATTACCTTATTGAGAGCTAACCTACCATGGCCTCTCAACTAAGCTCTCAAGCACTGTTAGTTTCTTGGAATTAATCTACATTCCACCAACAAGCTAACTACATTAACCACTCACCCAATCAACTTTTGTGTTTTCTTATCTACAAGTCTCCCCCCAAGCCAAAGAGGAACTCTTCACAATATTTTGATTCAATGTGTGCACAACCAAATAGTTTTTTCAACCACACCCATATTGAGTTTCTTTTTTCTCTTCCCTAGAACTTTAAGTGACAATTTACATGAAACATTCTGGCATGCCCAGGGGGACCTAGAGTCTTTTACTCACATTTTTCTTTGCATTTATATGTCCTTCTCTCTATCTATGCTCATAATTAAAACTAAATCTTATTTTAGGCTTAAAATAAACCATATATATTGATTTATTTTAATATTAGTTCACTTTGAATTAAAGTGCAACAATCTTATCATAGCACCACTTTTGTTGCAAACACTAGCCAAACTGCTTTCATCAATCAAACATCAAAATAAACTGAGATAAGGCCCGACTAGGATTTCATCACCTACTGGTCACCTTACCCTTTCTCAACAATCCTATTTGGAGGTCATTACCAAGGGAGACCCAACTCATCTCTCTATTTGAGTATTAACTCTAGATATCAATATATATTGGCTAAGCACCTAACACTCCTATCACTACTAGACCGTGAAGTGAGGGGGTAGGCCCCAATACCAAGTCATGTATTGATTTCAATATAGATTATTTTGAGAACCTAAATAACTCAAACCCAATAATAGAATACTTCTATATTACTTGATGTACATGTTAACTTCTATCACACATTCTCATAAACTACGGCATAAGCCAAAAGTGAGATTAAAACTAACCTCTAGGCCTAACATACTTTATAATGTGTGTCTTGCTTTCCTTTATCATTTTCTTGTCTTCTTCCTATTTGAGTGGCGAGTTTATTCTTGTTATCTCTTCCCATTTATTTTATGGTTCTCACTCGCCAGTAGTGAAAAGACCTAGTAGAGCAGAACCGGTCACTCAAATCAACCTCTTCTACCTCCTCATCTATGGAGTATGTCTCTAAGACAAAATACTCACCTCATCCATTATGAATCCATAACTTTCCTTGGGTATTTTCCTAAGGAGACATGGAATTTACCACTTTTTTAGATAATAATCTAAATGCCCTTTAACAATACCTTAACACCTCCCCTCACCATGCCCTAGTTCCAAATCCACTTTAGGATCCTCCTTATGGCATGCCATCCCACCTTATGAGGGGTGTTCCTATCATTTTAGTCACCACCCAACATTAAAATACCCAATCATCTTTGTATACTAACCCATTTGATTCCATAACTACAAACTAATCTATCCGACCAAGCACTACCCTTACACCTTCTATGCTTACCAATGATTATTATACCTTAGGGACAACCCAACCATTAACCCAACACACTCTACTTATTACTAGAGCACCCACCATCAACACTATGAACTCCCATCTATCAACCATAACCAATTGGTCAATACCCATTTACCAAGCTTAGGGGTATCTATCCCTTCTACTTTACCACCTACTAGCATGAAGGTCACTACCTCTCCTTTAATTACTAACCAGACTACCATTCATACCTAATCTATAGGGACTCCTTAACATGTACCTATTGCACCCAATCTAGGATACATCCCTAACCCACAAGTGTATGTATTCACTAATCTACTATCACCATTTACCTATTTTTACATACTAGCTACCCAACCTTTAGCATACACATTCCATAATGTGGAAACCTTTCAACTACCAAACAATTACCAATATGTTACCCAATCTCAACTACAATATCCACCTTACAACCCTCTTGGTCCAACACCTCAAACCAACCTAATGAATATGCTCATTCAATAGATGAAAAACCTTGAGTCATATATTTTAGGGGCTTATAACATCCTATCCTATGATCATATTTTTAATCAACATATTCATCCCTCTATTCCTATCAGACCTTACCATCCTCAATGGGAGCTTCTAAAAGTTATCAAATTTTAGAGCAAGGAGGACCCCCAACAACACTTTAGGGATTTTAGACACACATGTTACATGATTGCTTATGATGATGCCTTTCTCCTTTGAAACTTCCCCATGTATTTATTTGGTCTTGCACTTGATTGGTATAGTTCTCTTATTAGGCATTCAATATTTTCTTTCACCCAACTAGCTAAGGTCTTCTTGGATCACTTTTCCATTAACATTTACAAGAAGGTCTCTATCACCGATCTCTATTCTATCAAATAATTCGATGATGAGTCCATTGTTAATCTCATCACCCATTGAAGAAGCTTGATTAATCAACTTTATTTTTCCTTACTTCAACCTAAAATTAGATATTTTTCTATTCTATCCTATGCCAAACATATATCTTCTACACTACATGTCCAAAGATTTAAAACTTTTGATGAAAATTTTACCATGACACATAAGCTATAAACTAGGCCATGGATGAGGGAAATTTGAAGTTACTAAACAAAAAATCTACCTTCAAGACCAATGAAACCTCTTCCTCTAAACTAGGCAACCAAGCCAACACCAAAACCAAGAGCAAGGGAACTACGAATGCAGTTGTCCTTAAAACCCCCCATCCAACCAATGTCAATCAAAAAAAGTATCCCATTACCTTAAATAAAACCACAAAGAACCCAAACTAAAGCAACCAAAAATAGTTCACTCTACTTGGATAATCTTATGCCTTAGTTCTATAGAAACTACTAAAATCTAACCTCATACAACTTCTCCCATTAAACCTTCTCAACAATTTGATTTTTTTCATTTAGCACCTGCTTGATACCATGAGAACAGCCTTTGTGAATTTAATTATGTAATTGGACATGAAATTAGTAAATGTAATAATTTCAAGAATGTTGTTTAGAGCCTTATCAATAAAGGGGAACTCATGTTAGATAATCCCAATGCCCCTCAAAATCAAGCTCTTGATATCTTCAAGAAGCCTTTTCCCAACCATGCCCCTATCAAAACTAAAGACACACAAGCTAGATGTTCTCATGATGCCCACATGATCAATATGATCCTTGACACATTTATCAATGAGGAACCTACCATCCAATCTACTTGTTTTCCCCCCACTTTTCCCATCAAGGTAGTGGAGTCACTTTCCCTTCCTTCAAAGGCCTAAACCAAAGAGTTTCCTTTTTTCTTAGCTTTGATCATAGAGGATTTAAAATCATAAAACACCCCTTTGAAAAACCTATCTAAACAAACAACCATTCCTAACCCACCATCTCCTCTAACCATGGGACAAACCACAACTATGGACATCATGCCCATGGGAGCAACATTTTCACAAACCCCCAAATAGAGTAGCCACCTAGTCTAAACTTACATCCTTTGCTTGGGGAAATATATGAGGCTACCAAACCTCCTCCTCATCCCATAGGTGTGTCCTTGACACCAACTACCAAGGGTATGAGACCAACATATAAACCATTTTCTAAACTTGTTCAAAAGTTAGGTATGGTCATGAAACCAAACATGGATCAAGCCACTTTCTAGCTATAGTTAGGGCTTCCTTACATCAACAAACCAAAACCTTTATAAATTCCTTTAACCAACTAACCCATCATTTTTCCACCACCTATTAAAATTATTAGAACTTCTACCAACCCCTCACCTTCTTAGATAACTAAAATAACCACCTCTCTAACAACCTCACCACTAGCCAAACCTTCTAAAACTCTTGGTGCCTTCCATACACAAATCTTGGTTCACCCATCCTTGAAAGTATAATCAACCCCATCCAAGCCTATACCCAAGCCTCAACCCAAACTAATAAAGGGTACAAAACTATTGAAAAGTTGCATGACTAAGATTCCTCTTCCTTCTACATTTCCCTTTATCTTAGGGCCTCACCCCTCAACTTTGCTTATAAAGAAATCTATTTTTAACATATGTCATCTACCACCATTGGTTACACTAGCCCACCTACTATCTGATGATTCAATCCTTCCTTGATTATGAATAACTAGACTATCAACCCTTAACACCCAAACAACTAACACACCCAAACTAGAACCTTTGACCAGAAACATCACCTTACCCAAACCTTCTCTCACCAAACCCATTGTTACCAATATGCCTCTATTCCTAACCAAAACCAAAACCTCTATACCTTCCCCACCTCTAGAAATATTCTACATGACCATTCTTCAAATATTATTGTAGACCTCTTACCTCACATTACCTCCTATCAGACCTTTTGATCCTCTTAGTTTGAATCCAACTTCATACAATGACTATCAAATTTTTTCCTATCATAGGACACCTAGGCATGACACCAAGAATTATAAATCTCTTTAGGCCATTATCCATTATCTCTATGATGAAGATGATCTTTTACTATATGAACTTCCATTGACTCCTCTACCAATGTACCTAATAGTCATTTCCCAACACATTCCTAATCCTCCACTCTCACCTCATGGTGATAGAGAATCTACCCAACCTCCCATCACACATTCCCCCTCTATCCATATAATTAATGTGGTCAAACAATCACAATAAAATGATAAAGGGAAGGAAAAAGTGTCCATTCCATGGACATACCCCCTAACTCATCTTAAACCAAACTTGATCCAAACCTCTATATCCTTAGATAAACCCAAAGTTACCATCTTAGGCACCTCTAATGCTAACCCCTTTAAATCCATCAAGAGGGTCATTCTTAAGAAAATTCACCAAAATATAGCTAATATGAGCCTCTAAGAGCTCATTTCCACCTCACCCCACCATCATCAATCCATGATAGAGGCTATGCAAGCTATCGAGGTCAGACCAAGTGACTCCCCACCTATAGAGGCCTTCATAGGTGCTCTCCAAATCCCCACCCTTGTTACTTTCAAAGACTTTAAGATATCCTCTATCTACCTTGAGGATTTAGATCTTCTTCTCTTTATTACTTCTCACATCAATTAGACCCACATCAAATGGATTATGACCAATTGAGGAGCCAACATCAACATCATCTCTTCCCATGAATATGCCCAACTCAAATTAATAGACAATGTCATGTCCCAAACTTTAGCTATGCTTATATCCTTTAATGACACCATGACCACTACCTTGGGAACTATTGTCCTCCACATTTGACTCAAACTATGCACACTCCATAAAAATTTTTATGTAGTCGAAGGTGAGTTCTAGTACAATGTTCTGTTAGGGAGACTTTGGATCCGTGTTGAGTTGCATCCCTTCTACCCTCTACCATTGTGTCAATTTCAAGCATGAAGGTCAGGTTATTACCATGCAAGCTGATCTAAGGCCTTTTTCAGCATGCAACATGACCTATCAACCTAATAATGTCCTCTTACCTCTGACCAAACCACCCAAGTATCCATCATCAAGTCCTCAATCACATAAAATGAAGCCATTGCTTCCCTTCCCACAAAGGCATGTACCAATTTGTCTATTCCCATGGACCAAATACCCATCATTTATCCCTTAAAATCTACCTTCTAATTCCTTGCCCTTGGAAAATATTAACTCCTTACCCTCAATGCTTTCCCTACTCTCGAAGAGTATAGGAAACTCAACCATTAACCAAGTTATGAACCCAATATTGGATCCATTACTCCTTTAGGTCCTCTAAGCTATGGAACCAATTTTATCTATGGGGGAATTGACAAGATACTCAATTTTTTCATGACCCCTCTTCCCCAAAATTATTCTCCTTTACAGTCTTTTATTTGGACAACCTAGACTTCACCAAAATATACCTTCACATGTGTGCCTAGAAATGATTTGGATTAAGATGATACGAGCATGGACCACACACAATGATCTTGATTAAGACCCAAAAGGTTCATGATAAGCATGGCCTTGGCTTCATTTTACCCAATAAGAAGAAATCCAAAGAACCTACCACTACCATCATCAACCAAGAGACCCTTTCTTCACCATCACACCCTCCACTTGAGTGTGAGGATGAGGACATCATCCCACCTAACATTTGTTTTCAACATGATTACCCTTGGCCCCTTAACTTATCAAAAAGAAGGGATACTCATTTTCATTCCTTTGATCCATCCTAAATTGGTGAGAGAATATTCTCTTACCATTAACACTATCTAGTGTTAGGATGATGATTGTATTCTCACCTACCTTGGTTCATGTAATTCCTCCATATATAAAACCTTACCTCCCAAAACCTTAACCATGTTAAATTAATCAACTATGTATATTAACATAGGCACTTCAAAAAACACTCATATTTTAAAACTAGGCCAATCTCTCACCACTAAGGAACTTCAAGACTTCTCTACCTTCCTTTAGGTATGTAGCAATGCATTTACCTCATCATATGTTAATATGCTTGGTATTGACTCAACCATTGCCACAAAAAAACATTATAACCAATCATGATTCCAAGCCTATTAGACAAAATCTCTAATGAATGCATCCTCTTATATCCCTTCTTGTCAAAGAAGAGCTTCAATGCCTCCTCTCTATCAACTTCATTCAACCCATTGATTATCCCTAGTGGGTTTTGAACATTGTGCCTATCACTAAAGCCATAGGGGGACTATGTATCTGTGTGGACTTTCATGACCTCAACCTTGCCTACCCAAAAGATTATTTTCCTTTACCTAGCATTGACTAACTTATTTATCTTATATAAGGCCATTATATTTTATATCTCATACATAGATTCTTAGGTTATAATCAAATTTTGATTTCCCTTGAAGATTAGCATAGAAATTCCTTTATCACCCCATGGAGAATTTTTTGTTATAGGGTCATACCCTTTGATCTTAAGAACACCGGTGCAACCTAAAAATATGCTATGACCTACATCTTCCATGACCTTATCCACATAATCATTATAGACTACGTGGATAATCTCCTCAAAAAATCCAAACTTTGTAAGGACCACTTAGCCATTCTCAAGATTATCTTTAAGAGACTTATCCATTACCATGTCTACCTCAATCCTAAGAAATGTATTTTTGGGGTCTTGTTATGGAAAATCCTTAGCTTTATCATTTCTATTTGAGAAATCAATGTTTATCTAGCCAAGATCAAATCCATCATTGAGATGCTACCTTTGACCAATCTTAGGCAACTCCATAGTTTACAAGGGAAGCTCCAATAAATTCATTACTTCATCTCTCAGCTCTTAGATTGATGTCAACCCTTCCATCACCTCTTAATAAAGGATATCTCTTTCAAGTAGAATGTTGATTGTGAAAATGCCTTTAATGTACTCAAATAGTCCTTCTATCTCCACCTATCTTCACACCTCCTAAGGATGGCCAACCTTTCTACCTTTATATCTATACCATTGACCATTCTCTAGGCTAATTCTTGCACATTAGGATGAACAACACAAAGATCAATCCATCTATTACATAAGCCACACCCTTATAGACTACAATAATCAATATACACATATCAATAAATTATGCTTGGCCCTAGTCTTCATGGCCACCAAGCTTCACCACTACCTTCCTAACCATAAAAAAATCATCATAACCAATACTGAACTACTCAAGTATATGCACTATAAGCCATATAAAAACCAACATATGGCCAAGTGGCTCATGATTTTATCTAAGTTTAACCTTGAGTTCCTATAGTAAAGGTCAATTAAGGGGCAAGTCACTGCTGACCAGTTGGTTGACAGACCACTACCAAGTAACTAACCTCCTTTCAAATTTCTAGATGAGTCTATCACAAACCTATCCCAAGTAGACTTCATTGATCATGTAACCATGTTATTTGATGGTTCTAAATGTCTTCATGGTGGGGGAGCTAG
Source organism: Torreya grandis (assembly GCA_037957365.1). Classification (NCBI taxonomy): domain Eukaryota; kingdom Viridiplantae; phylum Streptophyta; class Pinopsida; order Cupressales; family Taxaceae; genus Torreya; species Torreya grandis. Next base: position 3,376,381 of record JARHVA010001465.1, read on the forward strand.
TATCATCCTTATCCCCCTTGTCAATGAACCACTTCCTTTATCTTTTAAACTTGACTTTGAATGTACCAACAATATGGTTGAATATTAAGCCCTAGTAATAGGTCTCTAAACCACATTAGTCTTGGGAGTTAGAATGATCAACATCTTTGGTAACTCCCAACTTGTGGTCAATGAATTCAATGGCATCTTCTAGTGTAAGAATGAGATTTTGCAACTATATAGAAAGTTAGTCATACAAATATTGACATCATTTGAACACTACCATATTCAAGCCACCTCATTATATACTAACAAGTTTCTTGACACCATTGTTTCTCTTGCTTCCTAGATCCCATCAACACCCTCAAAATCTAAGTTATCAGTCATTATCCATCACCTCACCAAACCTTCCTACCTCAAGTTAGACACTCTAACAATCTTTAATCTAGAGGAGATCTAGTTTGACCTTTGGTATCAATAAAAATTCTATTATGTAGACTTATTACCTATTTAATTTATATATTATTGAGTTTGATTAACATTAATTGTCAACCCAGGGTGCATACACTTTTCAAGGATATCAACACTATATATACATTATTAAATCATAGATTAACTAGCTTCACTAGTTATAGTACAATGAACCTATGCTAAATTCACTAGGTAGTTATACTATGAAACTACTATAATATAAATACAAAAAGACTTCACACTTATGAATCACACATGCATCAAACTTTATATAATCAAACTAATAATGAAATCAACTTACAAAACACACTTAAACTAAATAGGGTTAGGGTCTTCACTATAACTCCTTCTAAGGGGTCCCTTCCTTGTTTAAAATTGAATTCCAATCCTTTTCTGCAAGACTTGCAAAAGCTTATTACATAATCAACCTTCTCATTACTTAGATATGTAGTAATTAAAGATTACTACAAAATATTATGATATTCAAGATTCAATGACTTCTATAATTCTACTATGTTATTATCTATTCCACTCCTAATCAAATATAGGTTTTACCATTAAATAAAGAAGGTAGTTTATTAGGTTTTAACCAAAAACACTAAACTAGGAAAAGTATAAATACTTTAAGAACTACGCCAATCAATCTTTATGTGGTTAGTAATTGAATTTACTTGTTTTAGGCCTGATTGGGTTAAGGATAATGTATACTATTTTATTATTTTACTTATTTTTGTATCTTTTCTATTATCCTTATCTTTCTCATCTTTTGTAGTACATCCAAAATTCTTTGCATATGGAGAGTCTATATAATAGCTATGGAGGATCCTCTTCAATCATCCACTTAGTTCCTAAGATAGATGGATATGCCCTTAATATCTAATCACAACAATAATTTTGTTCTGTGTAGTGGCTACAGGTTACCTATAGGTGAAATCTTATAGTTACTATAGATAACCTATAGTTGTTATAGGTAACCTATAGGTGGAAGCCAGTAGTTGCTATGAGAAACCTATAGGTTTAAACTAGTAGTGGTTATGGGAAGCTTGTAGGTGAAATGGGAAACTTGTAGGTGGAAGCTAATAGATGTTATGGGTAACCTGTAGGTGGAAGCCAATATTTGTTATGGCTATCCTATATGTGGAAGCTAATATTTGTTGGGAGCAACCTTTAATTGTTGTACCCAAATAATATTCATGTAGCATTATGGTACCCTTAAAATTTTTGTTAAATAAAGTTACACAAGTATAATCTAATCAAAGAAAAAACATCATTAATTTATAACATAACATATATATTAATTCACACATAAAATCATAAATTATTTCATTCATTTTCATGAGTCATGGGTGGTCATCAGGATTTACATAGAAAAGGTATGGATGAGGCTATAAAATAAATCAATTGGTGACCTCATCACACCTCCCTACTTAATCTCTTGGTCAACCTCAAGCAATCCTTGGTTGTATTTCAAAACCACAATTTTTTTTAAAATTTAGGGTCTTAATGTAGCCCATCCCTTTAAAGATATAGAACCCTTTAGCATCATCAATGTCCTTCCATATTTTCTTCTTTACCTCTTTGTAACCTGGGACCTTTTTGTCACAATCAAGAATTGGGAACCAAAACATAGGAGGTTGAAACATCAATCCCAACCATTTTATCCTTCTCCTCCTGACAATATTAATATACATGTATACCCTATGTATGGCCTCCCTAAGGTTTTGAGAGTAATAAGGCTCCTTTATTTTCAAATCAACAGAGATTTGTACCCATTTATGGGAACAAGAAATAAAATTTTGTTTTACATATCCTTCCATAAGACTCAAATAGTGATTCTAAACCTCTACTTGTTTCCTTATCACCCATGCTTATGGAGTACCTAATTTCATGAAGGAGATCCATTCTTCTATTACAACTTTTGGATTACCTAATTCACCCCTAATCATTAGGGTAACTACTTTTTCTTTTTCTTGATACTCTTCCACCTATTTCTTTCTTCCTATTTCATTAATGACATATAAAGTAAATGCATTTAGTTGGACATCCTCCAAGTATGTATTTGGATTCTAATTTGTATCATGGGGTACAACATATTAGTGTATGTAAAACTCACTTAACTATGCTTGGAGATCAGGGTCAACATGTCTATAGACTTCAAAGAAAGATTTAGGGTCAGAAACCATGTAGGAATGATCATTATAGATCTTGTCATATCTAAATTTAAGAAATATTTATTCTAAGTAGAAAACATATGCCCTATAAGGTTATATGAACCTCATTAACAATGCAATGGTTTCATGCATTTGAGTAATCTTTTCATTCAAATAATTGATCTTAGTTTTAGACATTTTTAGTATTTCTTTTAAGTCATCTTGCTACTCTTTTGTTTCAACATATGCCTTAAATATTTTTATCAAATCCTTATGGTAATTTTTATCATCATTGAATTTTTACTTAATAAAAATTAGAAGGTCATCAGTTTCTACTGGCGTGGCAGCTAAAAGATCCACATCAACTACTTCTTCTCCTGTAGGTGTTTTTGTAGTCAGAAATGGAAGACAATATATTATAGAAAGGTACTAAAGCTAGAGCATTATCTTTTATAGATGCATTTGAGGGTATACCAATCCTATCTATGTCAAAGTTAGATAAAGTTGTTGTAGGTTCCTCTAATAACCTTTCTCTTTCCATAGATGATTCTATAAATTCTACTACGCCCAGAAGTGTTTCTAAACCTCTCTTACCTTTCAACTCTATTATCTCATTCCTCAGCCTATATATTTATTTTATATCTTGTTCTAAGGTTTGAAAATCTTGGTCATGAGGAATTATATCTTGTTATACTTCTTCTTCCATAGTATTTTCATCAAACAATTCTTCTTCTATAGGTTAATCTATCATTCTCAACTTTTCTTCTAGGTACCCAATGTTTCTGAGGATATCCATGTCTTCCTCAGTGAATTTGGGTAGCTTAGGTGACTATAATTAATCTTCTTTGGTATATCCCTCTTCAGTAGACCATTCTACAATCTTGAACCCATTAGAGGTCTTTAGAATCCTTGGCTCTTTCTTTTCCTTTTCATCCTCATTGATGTCTATGGGTGATGAGGCTAGGGTTGTCTTCTTCTTTTTAATTATCTGAGATCTCATAGAATGAAGTCTCCTTATTCTTGATACAAAGGGTTTATTTTCTTTAGTATTCATTTTATTTTAAGAGGGGTGGATGTTGGAACCTATTATTCCTATGCAGTAGTTGATAGAAGAACTTCCTCTTCCCCTGAAGGATACAGGGTGGAAGAATCAATCCTTAGTGAGGAGATAATTATAACAGTGGGAGAAGGAATATTTTTCATAGTTTTTATGGGTGGATTTTCCTCATCTATGTTAGAAGGAGGTAGGACTAGTTTCCTTCTCTCTCTTCTGTTGGTAGTAATTTTAGATGAACCTTTAGTGGCTACGGGCTATCCAACTGCACTAGTGCCCACAGTAACTTCTTGTGTAGTCTATTGGGCCTACTCTTTAGGAGATTCCTCCTCATTATTTCCTTTTTATTAATAAGTTTCACCATTCCCTAGGGTTAATTTTTTTCCCAACTAAGTTCAGGTTTAACAATGTTTATTCCATGTTTAGTTATTAACCATATCAGGTAATTATGAGACAAGGATTTCTCAACCCCCTTTGGTATTCTTTGGACATCCTTTTTAAAATGCTCCATTGGTGATTTGGAACATTTGTGGTCATATCATGCCTTAAGTGGTTCAAAAATTTAAACTTAAGAGTATAAATTAGAGATCACCTTCCTTCATAGGTCATATATTTGATGATGTATGAGTCTACCTCCGTCTAGGATACAAGTAGGCTAAGTATCTTCACACCACCTTTCTTCAATACTAGTATTTCATCTCCTTGATAGAAATATTGTTTGACTTATTGACCATTAGGTTAATCTTATTAATTTTATCTTATACTTAGCAAACTATTTGCTTGGCTTACTAGTTCTTTAGTGATTAGAAATGTAATGCTATATATAGTAGCTTTCTCTCCTATAAAGGACCCTAAAAATTCCCTAGCAAGGGATTCTAAGAAATGCTGTAATTTCTCAGAATAAGTGGTCCATCCAACTCTATTAAAGATAACCAACCAATTAGGTCTTCTTAAAATTGATTTTGATCTATGAGTTCCCATATCATAATTGACCCTCCCATTTTGGCTAGGTTTATCTTTATAATGACCCTTTCAATTGATAATTATCAACACACTCAGTTTGGCTTCTATAGTTATACCTATAACAAGGTAGGGTTTTTTAAATAATGGTGATTTAGGGTTTTAGGTTACAGGTTGTAGGTAATGTTGTGCTTTGGCATTGTTTGAATGGGTTATAGTTGCAAGTGAAAATAATAAAAGTGATTATTTTCCTTCTTGATTATATGGTGTTATGATGGAATTCAATCTACATGTATAGACTATCTTGGAGTGCATGGGATTGATTTCCCATAGAATTATCCCCCTCCCACATGAGAGGTCACTTTTTCCCAAGTGATGTGGAATGAGTAGGGTGAAAAGAGAGAGGACTGGGTCATGATGAGGGTATGAGTGTGAGTGGAGACAAGACTTAATGAATGAATTGTTAATGATTAAATATTATTTTCAATATAATACATGTTATATTAAGAATAAAAATTATTTTCTATGACCAAAATATATGGCATACCTTTTTAATGATTTGCCTAGGGTTATGCAGAGGATTTGCATGAGTGTTTACATACAAGTGGTTGTCATAACGTAATGATTTATTGATAGTTGTAACTTGATTAAAGTGGGTCCCTTGATAAATCATGAGATCAAAGGATATTAACCTTATATTATTCCATCAAAAACCTACATGTAATCATGACAACCTATATAGAACTAGTGTTGGGGTCTTGTAGTTGGATGTGAGAGTATTGTCTTCCTACCACAAAGTGGTCACTACAGATTTTTATGTTATCTGAGTTAGGTATTACATGAACATGGAAGAGGGTAGTTGAGGGTATTATTGATATTTGATCTTCCTTTGGATGATCCTATTAATTATTTATCTTTTATCTTTATATTATGTTACATCCTATGGATTATGTGACTAGTGAACTTTTCCTTTAATAACTAGCAGGGTTTTCAAACTTGAGATCTATGCTCCCAAAAATCCTAAATCTCATTATGTGACAAAGTGAAATCATCTCCATGAAATGAAAAAAAGCTAAAAATGGTTCATGTGTGTCCTTGTAGCCATAAATTTTGGTCTGCAACACTCTAAATGGAGATTGGAAGTGTGTGCCTCTGTTGTGACTCTTACCTTGTTATTTAGGGGTATGTCTGAGCAATGTTTTGAATTTTCTACTCTAGTCTTCCTTCACTCCTCTAGTTTGTCTAGTGCCTTCTATAAATTGATCAATATCCCATAGCCAATGCCATATCTTAGAGTTAGTGAAGAACTAACATGCATACACCTAGAGAGGTGTTAAGAAGTACCTACAATAACCATAGGTGATTCACATAACAATTGAAAATTTGTGGCCCATTGTGGCGAAGGTGCCTATAGTATCTAGATAATATCCCATAACAGCTAAAATAATACCTTCTTTGATAAAGGTGCCTATAGAAATGGTGAGGAAGGTGCCTGTAATAATGGTGACTAGAGGAAGATGAAATTTTTTGTTTAGAAATATTATTTATTTTTAATTTTGATATTTACCCCTAAATAACTAGCAAGTTGGTTTTCTATTTAGGCCCATTTTTTAGTTCTAGGTAGCCATAATGCTAGTTTTCTACCTAGAAACTACCAACAATGCCTAAAAAGGGTTTTCATTAGTAGTGTTTTTTACTCTAATAGATGCCTACAGTAGAATGCTTATTCTAGATCCTTGCTAAGTTAGCTATGAGGGTGATTAGTTAAGGACCAAGTGAAGGTCTTAGTATTCATACTAGAGGAGGGCTAGGATGTTCTCCTCTCCTTATTCATTTTTGCATTGGCTAGTTTTCCCTTTATTTGGTGAGACATCATGCTGATCTAGTACATCATTATATCCATTTTATAATTGCTTGCGTATGTGCTTGGTAAAATCCTCTTGAGTGAGTAGATTTTTTTACAAATTTAGTTTGTAGATATTGACCAGTAGGCATAATATTATTGGATCAATGGTTTGGATTTACACTTCTCCATTATCATAAATATGCTCAATCTCAAATGGACCAAGCCATCTAGTCTAGAGTTTGCCTTCGTGATCCTTATATTTTGAAAAAAAAATAAGGGCCCAATCTCTTACATTGAATTGTCTAGTCTTAATGTACTTTTCATGCCATCTAATAGGCTAATACTATATAATTTATACATTCTATAATGCCTATTATCTTTATTTATCTTAGGCATTTAGTTGCATAAACCTTTCTCTCTATGCTTTAGATATATCCATCCTAAGTTCTAGTGTTTTTTTTAAGGTCTTGTGCTTAAATTGAATTGGTAAGACAAGTTTCTTCTCATAAACCAACTCATATGGGGTTAATCTTGTATTGGTTTTCCATGTAATTTTGTAATCTCAAATAGTTTTAAGAAGTATAGACTCCCAATACTTATGGGACATACTAACAGTCTTGGTCAAAATATTTTCTAACTCCTTGTTGGTGAATTCTACCTATCCATTGGATTATGGATGATATGGAGTTTAGTTATTATGCCTAATCTCATATTGTAATACCAAAGTAGTAATTAAACTAGTAGTGAATTGGGGTCCTTGTTCAGTGACTATTTCTTTTGGCACACTATATCTTGTGAATATTTATTCATAGAGGAAAATTGCCACCTTATCATCCCTAGTATGTGTAAGAGCCATTACTTCCACCTATTTGGTGACATAGTTAGTACATAGAAGAATGTACTCTTTTTTATTGGATTTTTTTATCAAAATATCCTACAAATTTGATGCCCCATTTCAAAAATGGTTCAAGCACCATTTGAGTCTACAAAGGCATCTCATCTAAATGTGTGGGTCTCCCCATACATTGTCATATATCATAATGAGTAGTATGCCATATTGCATATTTAAAGAGTGAGGGCCAATAATATCTTGTATTTAGGTTTTTTAATATTGTATGCTTGGCTACAAAGTTCCCTTCATATGGGTTCATCATGATAGGCTTTGAGGATATCTAGAATTTTGTCTTCTTTGAGACATTTTCTGATAATGGAGTCAAGACTGGTATAGAAAAATAATCTTGATAGACATGAATACCTACCACTTTTCTAAATAAAATATCTTTTTTGTTTAGGGAGAAAGTGTTGTAGAAGTAACCTTGTTATAAGGTAGTTATCAATATCAGCATACCAAGGTGTGGTAATGGTGAGAGAGAACATGTGCTTATCTAGAAATGAGTCATACACTATGGTATCTTCTTGAGGGGATTGTAGTCATGATAAATTGTCATCCATGACATTGTCCTTACTATACTTATCTACAATAATCAAATCAAATTCTTGTAATAAGAGCAACCATCTTATCACTCTACTTGGGATAGTTTTTTGTTCATAACGTACCTAATAGTTATATGGTCTATATGAATAAAGACTTGATACCATGTGATATAATAACAAAACTTTTTGATAGCATAGACTACTGCTAAGAACTCTTTTTTAGTGATTATGTAATTTAATTTTTCTACCTATAGGTTCTTGCTTACAAAATATTTAGCATAATTAATTGCTTCTTATTTTTTATCTAGCATAGATCCTAAGACAATATCTGAAGAATCTATGTGAATATGAAAGAGAAGATTCTAATAAAGACCATGAAGAATAGGGGTGGTGGTCAATAATTACTTCAATTATTTATAGGTTGTATCATGGTAGGATTCCATATGAATTCAACATCTTTAGTCAGGAGAGTGAATAATGGTGTTGCTACTTTTTTGAAATTATTGATAAATCTTCTATAGTAATCAGCATATCCTAAAAAACTCTTAACATCTTTCTATTTCTAAGGAATAGGTATGTTTTTTATGATGTTGATTTTTCTAGGTTTGACATTAATTCCTTTAGCAGATACATGGTAACCTAAGACAATACCTTCTGTCATAATCATGTAGCATTTATTATGACTTAAGGATAAATGGTGCTTATAACAACATTACAACACTTTCTCTAGGTTCTTTAGGTACTCATCAAATGTTTCTCCATAAATAGTGATGTCATCCATATAGATTTTTATATAATCATTAGCCATATCTGCAAAGATGCTCAGGATAACCCTCTAGAATGTTTCAGGATAGTTACATAGCCCAAAAGGTAATATAACATAGGCATAAGTACCCTAGGGACAAATTAAGGTGGTCTTCTCTTGGTCCTCAAGAGCAATTCTAATCTAGTTGTAACCACTAAAGCCATCTAGAAAGGCAAAAGATTTATTTCTTGCTAGTGTATCCAACACCTGATCAATGAAGGGTAGAGGAATGTGATCTTTTCTAGTTACTGTATTAAGTTCCATGTAAATTATGAATAAATTCCATTCTCCATTTTTTCTTTGGTACAATTAATAATGGTGAAACCCATTCACTATCTAAGATGGGATATATAAATCAATGGTCAAGAGTTTTTACAATTCTATTTTGACTATTTCACTAAGATATGGATTCATTCTACATTGTGGCTATCTGATTGGTTGGCAATTTTATTTGATATAGATATGATGTGTGAATTTTTATGGGTTAATTCCTTCCATATTTTTGTAATCCCATGCAAAATCATGTTGGTTTACATGTAACATGATGACTAGGCACTTTTCCTCATTTGACTCTAACTTGTTATTAATAATCAATGGTTTTCCTGGAGAGATTTCAATTTTCCATGAGAGTGATTTCATAATTTATATATTTCTAATGGATCTAGTTTGGATACAACTATGAGGCAGTAGCTAGTGTAATATTTCTTATATAGATGCATCAAAATTATCTTTTCTTAGAGGCTAGAAAATGGGCACTTAACACATTACAAGTGATTGAGATCTGTAGAATGAGTTTGGTATTTATTATGGAAAACATTAGAGATAATTGTATCTTCCTCAAAATTAGTCAAGATGCATGCATGTTGTGTGGCAAATATAGGAATCAAGGGAGGTCGGTTTACCTCATCTTCTTCAACCCATAATGTATGCTCTAGTGCCAAGGTTGGTTGTGTTGGAGGATAGAGGACTAACTTCTTAGTGTGGTTATCATTAGATATCAACATGTTACCCATTATGAATCAACTATGGTAAGCCAAGGTCATTCTAAGATAAGAGGGTATCCATCCAAATTAAAATTTATTTGTAGCATAATGAAATCTATGGTAATGATAAGATCTTTAATGACTCCTTCTGGTCAGACTATAGACTTGTCAGCCATTTACAACATTATAGATGTGGGATGAATATTATTCAACTATAGTTTGTTTATGGTTTTTGTTTTCATTATATTTATTATAGCCCCTAGATCTATCAATGTATAGGACAACTGGTATTCATGAATCTAGACTATTACTATTGGGCATCATAGATCTAAATATTTCTATGGTAGGGTGTTTCCTATCATAAGGTTTTTTATGTGGCTAATCACAAACACTATATTGGAATCCTTATTTTTTCATCTAGGTTTATGTAGACATAAGTATTTAACAACTTTAGAATATATGGGCACATCCTTTATGGCTTGAAAGAGAGGAATATTAACACAAATATTCTTGAGTTGTCTTATGAAATCAAAGTCAAGCTTGATTTCATGGCGCGAAAGGATAAGATGTTCTAGAAATGGTGGGGCTATTTCATCAACAGATTTATTTATTGGTTCAAAGAGTTCTTGTGGTGGTAAAGGTAGGTTAGCATGATCTTTTAGAGTTTCCTAATCTAACTCCATTATTGTGGGTGGTTTAGTGTGGTAGAACATTTATTAAATATAGGTGAACTTCATTGATGTTTACTATATATGCCAAGTAATGGGCAGGTTCATTATTGAATGTTGGTTGAACCAATTTATTTTCAATGTTCTACATAGGTTAGGTAGGGAGATGATTATGCTTGGGTGTAACTTGTGTATTATTCATAAGATTAGGAGGTTATTTTTGTTGCTATGGAGGGAATCCTCCTTGATGGTTTTCCTAGGGTTGATTGGGTCTCTAGAGCTATTGCCATTGATTTGTGAAGTGTGGGCCTTGGGGTGGTTTCCAAGGTTGTATCCAAGGTGGGGATATATTTTGTGGAGGATACTAGAAGGTAGTGAGATAACTTGTCTAAGGTGGAATATATCTAGAATTAGGATGTGGGACATTCATCCATGGACTAGTCTAATTAGGAGTAGTATTTACAAATTATGAATTAAAGGAGGTAGAATTTACAAAAGTTGTGTTTTGTCCCATACCTGGATAAGATGGTCATTAAACCCATGGATTTATTTGTATAACATAGAAATCCTAGTCCCCATCTCCTCCTACAACATGTAACTCTACTATTTTTGGTTCTTCAAATATGATGTTAAATACTCTATCCTGAACCTCGTGACACCTATAATCTATTTTATTCTTCTTACAATCCAAACAATAGATCGTCAAAACTTTATCCAAGGTTGATTGCTTTTGCCTTGAGTGGAAGATATCCATTTGGGTAGCTAAGTGACTAATTATATCTCATTAAATGTCTTGTAATAGGTTACTAACTTCAGATTTTGATAGGCCAATTGTATCTACTAGTGGAAGCTTTCTACCCCTAACTTTGTTTATGGCAAACCTAGAATAATTATTGCTTAACTCCTTGATGTCTATAAATGGTAGATGGGAGATATCTCCCACACTCATTAGGTCTAAGGCTTCCATAAAATATTCTTCGACTCCTTTTAAGAAGATGATTTTTAGAGGCTCTTCTCTTAGTGTACTTTTCTTGAATTTTTGTACACTGAACATGAACCGTTCAACATAGTCTTCCAAAGATTCATCCCCCTTATTGAGTCATAATAAAGATGTCATTTCTTATATTATTTATTCCTCATCCATATTATTGATACTTAGCACGAATTTTATTTTTCATGTCCTCCCAAGTGTGGACTGAATTACTACCCAGTCCCATGAACCAATGAAGTGTTGACTTTTTTATGGTGGCTAGAAAAAGTTTCAATTTTTGTTCATCATACCTATAGTCATAGCTTCTAAAGAGGATATAAAATTTGAAAAATAATGTGTGTGGGTCTTATTATAATGTACCTCTAAAATTGGGTAAGGCTAAGGGTGGGATATTTTCTATTTGTGTTATGTCTATTGCATCTGGAATAGGAAATTCAAAAGTAACTATGTCTAAAGTCTTGTTGTCATCCAAAAAGTCTCCTCTATTCATGATGGTTTTTCTTGTGATATGGATACCAAAGGTACTCAAGATCACATATTCAAATTTTGTATCAATCCCTTCATCAATATGATAGTAAATGTTTAGCTACTGATCTACAATCTTTTTGCTAGATGAGAAATCTAAAGATTCTCTTGAACTTTCTTTAATTTGATCAAGAAAGCCTTGCTGAAATGATATTATTATGTTACTTTTTGGAGTGTTTAGTTTGTGAAGTTATTTTCCCTCTTTTCTTCTTACCAACTCAACTAATACTTCCTCTACTTTTGTTTCCTTTTTCAAAAATAATAGTACTTATTATACAAGCCTCCTCCTTTAGTTTGTAGTGTTCCCTTCTTCAAGAACCCTCCAGCTTATGGTATATTTTTCAATAGGATTATTAGTTACTATAAGTATTTATGGTTCTTTCTTTGTAACAAATTATGGCTTGTTTGGCAAGAATCTCCCTCAAGAATCTCTTTTCCTTTGCATAAACATTGTGCCACTCCATCAGATATCATATTCCTTCCTGCACAGGGTTAGTATGTTTTTCTCATGTTGCAAGGGGTTGTTCAAAATAAGCAAAAAAATTACAAAAAAATCAAGGGGTGTAGAAATGAAAATGACTAGAATTAAAATTCTACTTCTAGAAATTAGTAAAGCTATCTACTAAAAGTAGAAAAATTAAAGGTACACATTGTAGAAAGTAAATCACTCTTGCAGGAAAGAAAATTATAAATAAAATCATTAACTAAGTAAATCACAAGATTTTAAAGAGGCATTCAAGGTTGTGTACCATCAACATCCAAAAACTTAGACATCTAGCATAAGACACCGTAGTGTCCTTGTTTGACTTGCCTGACTGGGTAGGACAGTGCATCAAAAATGTTGTGCACTATCAAGATCTAGGAGCTTAGACATCTGGCATAGAAAAATACAATGTCCTCACTCAACTTTCTTGGTTGGGTAGGACATTGAATTAATCAATCTTAAAAAGCAATAATTAATTATAAAAAGCATTAATTAACACCCCCACTAGCAATGACACCAAAATGTCTTGAAAACTTATTACCTAATTAATTTCCATGTTTTTTATTTTGATTAACATTAATTATCAACCTAGGCTACATATGATTTTTAAGGATGTCAGCACTATATATGCATATTGATTCATATATTAACTTGCTTCACTAGTTTTAGTATAATGAACTTATGTTGAACTAATTAGGTAGTTATAATATGAAACTACTATAATAGAAATACATAAATACTTCACACTTATGAATCACACATGCATCACACTTTAAATAATAAAACTAATAATTAATTAAACTTACACAACACACTTAAACTAAAGAGGGTTAGGATCTTCACCACAACTCCTTTTGAGGGGGCTCTTCCTCATTCAAAATTGAGTTTCAATACTTCTCTAAGAGACTTGTAAAATCTTCTTATAGAATCAACCTTCTCATTACTTAAATATGTATTAATTAAAGACTATTACAAAAGATTACAATATTGAGAATATAATGACTTCTATAATTCTACTATGTTATTATCTATTCCACTCTAAATCTAATCTAGGTTATACCATTAAATATAAAAGGCATTTTATTATATTTTAACCCAAAACATTAAACTAGGGAAAGTACAAATACTTTAGGAACTATCCTAATCAACCTTCAGATGGTTAGTAACTAAAGTTACTTAATTTAAACCTGACTGGTTTAAGGATAATATATAATATTTCATTGTTTTAATTCTTTTTGTCTCATTTCCATTGTCCTTGTCTTTCTCATCTTTGACAACAAAGCCAAGATTATTTTCATATGGGTAGTCCATAGAATAGTTATGGAGGATCCTCTTCAATCATTCACTCAGTTCCTAAGACAGTTAGATGTGCCCTTAAGATCTGATCACAATAATAATTGTTTTCTACATAGTGGCTATGGGTTACCTATAGGTGAAAGCTTGTAGTTGTTGAAGGCAACCTATAGTTTCTATGGGAAACTTGTAGGTGGAAGCTAGTAGTTATTTTGGGAAACCTATAGGTGGAAACTAGTATTGGCTATGGGCAACCTATAGGTGCTTTAGGAAACCTATAGGTGGAAGCCAACAATTGCTATGGGAAACCTATAGGTGGAAACTAAAAGTTGGTATGGGAACCCTATAGGTGAAAGCCAATAGTTTCTATGGGTAGCCTATAAGTGTTGTGCACAAACAAGATTCTTGCATCCTTATGTTGCCCTTTAATTATTTGTTAAATAAAGTTACACAAGTATAATCTAATCAAATAAAAACATCATATGTATATATATATATATATATATATATATATATATATATATATATATATATATACATATGATGTTTTTATTTGATTAGATTATACTTGTGTAACTTTATTTAACAAATAATTAAAGGGCAACATAAGGATGCAAGAATCTTGTTTTTGCACAACACTTATAGGCTACCCATAGAAACTATTGGCTTCCACCTATAGGGTTCCCATACCAACTATTAGTTTCCACCTATAGCTTTCCCATAGAAATTGTTGGCTTCCACCTACAGGTTTCCTATAGCACCTATAGGTTTCCCATAGCCAATATTAGTTTCCACCTGTAGGTTTCCCAAAACAACTACTAGATTCCACCTACAAGTTACCCATAGAAACTATAGGTTGTCTACAACAACTACAAGCTTTCACCTACAGGTAACCCATAGCCACTATGTAGAAAACAATTATTATTATGATCAGATATTAATGTACACACAAAATCATAAATTCATTCATTCATTTGCATGAGTTATGGATGAGGCTATAAAATAAAGCAATTAGTGGCCTTATCACCTTTAATTACTTTAAACTTGGTATAGCTCCATCTGGCCTTTCTAAGAAATCTCATCAAGCATTTATTCAAAGCACATCCCATTATACCATTATGGGGGGAATCCTCTATAAACATGGTTTTGATGGCCTCCTATTCCCTTGCCTCCATGGTCTAAAATCCTCTCATGCTATTAACTAAATGCATAAAGGTATCTATGGGGGTCACTTTAGTAGATTTGTTATGGTTAATCACTTCCTTTACCTAGGTTATTACTAGCCTACCCTTAACCAAGACTATTTTGATTATGTGAAAAAGTGTGTTAAGTGTCAATAACATGTTAATCTACATCACACACCTAGCCATAGCATTCACGTTTCTATTGACTTATATCCTTTTTCACAATGGGGTCTGGACCTTTTTTGTGAAATTAACCCCCACTCTTCATCATGACATCACTCTATCATCACCATGACCAAATATTTCACCAAATGGGTAGAGGATATCCTTCTTATCTAAATAAAAGCTAAAACAATTATTGAATTTATCACCCATCATATCATCTGCCACTTTGGTGTTCCCCATAAGATCATCATTGATAATGGAAAATACTTAAAAAAATAAACAAGTTCAAGTCCTTTGTGACATATTTGGTATAAAACTTAGTTTTTCATCACCTTATCATCCATAAGTAAATGGACAAGCCTCTAACAAAACCTTTAATAACATTCTTAAAGATGGTCAATTCCACAAGTTAGGATTGACACCTACACATCCCTTTTGCCTCATGGGCATATCATATTAGCATCTAAACCCTATAGGTGCTACACCTTTTTCCATTATGTTTAGAGCTGAGGATGTATTATGTCTTGAAATATAAATACTTTCTCTCTATATATCCTTATGTGAATTTATTTTAGGTAATGATTACCATCAAGAACATTTAGCTCAACTTGAGATACTTGACAAGCATCATTTGTCCACTCTTTCCCATATCCATGTCTATAATTAATGAATCAAGCTTGCCAATAACATATACCTGAAAGTATGAGAATTCAATATTAGAGATCTCATCTTCTCAAGTAAAATCAACATGTAACTAATATAGAGAAAATCAAAAGGGGGAAAATTTGATTTTAATTGGCTTTAACCCTACATCGTAACCCATAAGTTTAGATTAGGAGCTTATTATTTGTCCTCTCTCAAAGATAAACCAAAACCTAAGCCTATCAATGCTTAACATTTATGTCTTTTCTATTGTTAAATATGTGTCACAATCATCATTAGTCTAATTTAACCTCATCCCCAGTAACCACATTCATTTCCCTCTTATTAAGGGTAGCCAACTACAACTGAATAATGTGATTATCCATCATAGTCATAACCTAATCTTAAACTATAGGTACCATGGCTCTACCTATGGCATGATTCTCATGGTACTTCCCACCTCTTCAAGATTGGTTCCCATGGTCATTGTCATCTATACCTCTTTTCACCTACTTAACCTTCTTGTGCTCTTATTTTTTTCCTTCATAAAGGTAACCCTTTGAGCATGTATAAGCAAGTCTATGTTAAAAAAAATCACACAATAGAAAAAGTAATATCAAAAGTGAAAAAAAAAATCATGGGTCATCTTTAGAATTCATAGACTATTCCCTTGAAGGATATCTATTGAAATATCATTTGAAATTTTAAAATGTAAGGTGGACTTCTCCCTTGAATGATAGCTATCAAAATAATTTGAACTAGGAACATAAACTTAGACCACTCCCTTGAAGGATGGATGAGTAAAGCATCTGTCAAAGCTAACAATTTCTTGGAAGCTTCTTACATTGATCAAATTCTCCAACCCTAAAGTAAAATAAAAAATAGTAAGTGAACCATGAGAAAAAATAAAAACAATGAGAAGCATCATAATCAAATATCATAAAAACACCAATCTTGGAAAACCACAATCAGCTCTCCTTAGTAGACTTCCCACATCGATCAGTCTACACTTTATATATGAATATAGGCTTGATTATAATATCCTCTTGGAAGCCTACATAAGATGAATGCTAGTATCATAAAAGGTTCTAATTCCACCCATCCTCCCTCCATATATCATATGCACGAGATTATGACCTTACTTGACACAATGTGATCAAGATACCTATTTATCAACCTAAGTATGCTAATGCAAAGCATTTGAAAGGCTTATTTTCACTAAGCCAATACAAATTTAGGTTTTAATTTGGTCCTTGCCAATGAAAAGGAATCATGTTTCTTTTCTTATCTTCTATTGGTTCATGTAGATGTACCTCTCATGATTCTTATCAAATTCTAAAACATTTAGTTTTTTATTCACCTACTTTATCTATTATCATTACATCTTCAACAATACTCATATTTTATCCCCATGAGCATAAAAACCATATATCAAATCAAAAATGTAATGATAAGCATCATCTTGTCCATCTACCATCATGACATTGCATACACATATATCATATCATGAACAAAACTAATTACACCATGCTTCATCATAAGCATAACCAAAATCAATTGGAAAAATATCATGAACCACAACATATGTCATCTATCAATCTATCCATTCACTAGAAACCACCTTGATTCATCTCATAGGATCAACTCATGCTAAACAGATCAATATAACCATAAAAAAATCCATTACATTACCATATGACATACATCCATCAATAACACATCCTATCATATCCATGAACAAAATCAAAACATCACAACTATTTTCTTAGCATCACATGCCTAAGCTACTAAATTAAAAATCATAAATCATACATAAGATGTCACAGATCATAATCCATAAATATGAACATCATGAAACATAATCATACATCATATATAAAATCATAAACCATCATCATCACATACATCTAGTATTGATAAATAATACATGTAACAATGTCTGAAGCTCTTTCACAAAAAAATATGCATCTCATTACATCAACATATAGGTCAGTATGAAAATCATATACATCTATCACTAACAATCTATCAGAATTTATTTGAACATGTTCATGGGCCTCCACTACCATTGGCCCCACCTATACCTTCACCTGTCCCTATAAAGCCTATACCTACACCTAGTTATACACCACTACTACTAGCCCCACCTATACTTATACCTGGCAAGGGTCCCCTAGGGACCCCTACTTGACTAACTATAGTAGCCCACTATCCTAGAGTAGCTATAGATCACCCACTAATCAAACTATCTCTATACTCCCCATACCACATCACCTATAGAAACTAGCCCAATACCATCACCTCATAATATCTAAGCTCTCCCACAATAGCTAGATAGTGTTCTTGTGACACTATATCTGGTGGACCTCTTACTAATATTTTGGCTTCTCATTCGCTCTATGTTAGTAGGTCCCTATTTGATGTAACTACCCTAAGGGATACTTGTGTCTAATCCCTCTCACTTTTAATAGTGGCAAGTTAACCCTATAATGTGGTCACCTATCCCTATAAATCCTATAACTATGTCTATGATACATCCAATACCACCCCTAAGTATCCATCATGGCCTATGGGATCTATAGTCATAGACCTCACACTTCCATCATCCCCACCAATATTTATAGTAGCATAAATGGGCTAGTACCAAGCCATGTATCCATCTATATATCTATCATCATCTACAAAACCCCTAACTAGAAGCTCCTCATGACCACCATCCAAAACTATCAAAGTAGGCTAGGGCATTAACAACTAAACCTTTAAATCCTCCCTCTTATATTAGGAAAATGGACCTAACACACCCTATACCAAGCTAAATTATCAATGCACCTAATCAAATGAGATTATCTCTACCTCCCCCTCTCATCATCCCACTATCCATTTTTAGCTCTAAAAGGTGAGGGTCTACCTCTTGTAACCTAGCGATATCAAAAACTAGATATATGGCCTCTAGGTGATGTCTCCAACCAATAGTGCACCTAGTTCACCCCTAAACCACTCAAAATAATGGGCACCACCTCCTACACCTAATGTAGCCATATCATCTCTTTATTACATGAAGCTAATAGGGATCTCTATCTAAGTATTGTTAACCCATGTTAACCATACTGATCTCAGCACCCAAATATTCTCATAGGCCTAGTAATGAAGAACCAAGCTGACACTGATGTCATATTTCATGTAGTTCCTAAACCCCTATAGCTCCTATAGATTTGTAAAATAAAAATTGGGACCCAACCAAGCACCATCCTACCAAGTAGTAACTCTACCAATACCCCCAATAACACATAAGAAAACCTCTCGCTACTCAAATCTAGGAACCCAAAGCACATTACCATAATCATGAGAATCATCATGAGTCTCTTCTCACCTAGAACTCTCTCATACAATGTTGAGTATTTAAATCCCTAATCATGCCATCATACCTAGTCACTCACATACCCATATAAATACTCAACAAAATGCTCCTACTTGTCCAGCTTGATTTGATATATCACCTTTCCATGTAATGGGAATTGAGTAATCTAATGTACATCCTCAATAAGAATAGTCATCTCCCAAATTAATAACAAGAAGGTGCTCATAATAAGATCCCATCTCTTGATAAGTGTTATGACCATCGATGCATCTCAAGGCACATGCTGGTAGTGCCTCATAACCCCCATCCCTACCTCCTTTATATGGACCTAATCTTCTGGGGTCATCCCTATGTGTATCTTAAGAATAATTCATGGCACATGGTTGTGCATCTAAATATACTCTTTGGCCAACATCATATCAAATAATTGACTCAGTTATTGACACTAATCTTGTATAAAACTATCTTTTTGACACTTGACCTAATCCTCTATCACTCCTACCTATCTATCTCATCCTAGCTATGTTGCCCCATAGTAGTTGAGATTGGTCTATCAACCCAAAGATTCATAAAACCCTCAAACCTAAACCTAACCCTAACCTTAACCCTAAAACTAACCTACCCCACCCAACTATCGATAGTCATGGTTACCACTAACGATCAACCACCCATACTTTATAGGGTGTCAAACATTGATGGTCAGAATTAACCATTGACAATCACTATGGACATTCCTACTTGTTAATTTTTAAATTTACCCAAAAATTTATCACAAACCTATAAACCTTACCTATGGAATTATATCCCATACATAACATTCCTAACAAAAATCTTGACCTCCCCAACCAAATTCAATTACATAAATCACACCTAACTACCAAATATAATACATCCCCTACTTCATTCCTTGACCTTTACCATGGTCAAAGCTCAAAAATATCTACTTGGCCATGTCCACATGCTCCCTATATCTCAAGCCCAAAAAAAGCAACCCACACACCATCTACCAATGATCAATCACCAGCTTAGCAAGCCCCCACCTCAATAAGTGCTAAAATTGGTAGAGCCCAGTTAACCAAGCAAGAAAGTAATAATGAGTAAAATTAAGTTTTGTTTATATTTTTTAACTAGTATTTTTTTAGGGTTTCCCATGATTTTTGATAGTTAGGATGCCCTAATTTCCACTTTTCACCTCAAAAACTACAATTTTTAAGCACACCTAAACCAAGTCTTGCCCACTTTAAGAGATTCCCTTCTCTGACTAACTTAACCAACTCATCACCTTGCCATTGGTCTATTTTCACCCATTTATAATGTCATTTGTGACACTATTTGCCTATTATTTTGATTGCAATGATAATATTTCCATGTTGACCTTTTACATATTGCACCACCTGACATATATCAATCTACTTGTGTCTCACAAAGAGTACTTCCTACCTTGAATACCCATGACACTTGACCCATTTATGTTTTCACTAGGAGCATTTCCTACCTTAGATACCCATAAAAACCATATAAATCACTTAGGAGACTTATATTTACAAGTTTTCCTAGCCACCACACCTATAGATAGTCACACAGTTCACTTGTCACTTATCCTTCTTAGCATTGACCCTTAGTCTCACCAATATTGGTAACCTAGTCTATGTGAGATCTTGGCTATCATCACCTTTTCTTGAACTTTATGTGCAATTTTACATCTCAAATTCATAACCTCATGTAACCACCTCATGACTAGCCATATACCACTTAACAAACTTGTACCCATTTTAATTTTACCTCATCAACTTTCAAATTTGAGGGGGGAACACTTCATACTCTCAAGGAAACTAGAACCTTTCATTGTCATAAAATTATTCTCCCTAAGATACTCTATTCAATATCCTATAATTTGATGCAAAATTGAAACATCTCTCAAATTGTGGGGACTTGAAGGAGAGATGAGTTTCTAGATTATAAGGGCTAGCTCCCTAGATTCTTCTTGAATTGCACATCACCTAATCTAATGCTTGTATATGGGAAAGAGTTATAATTTTTCATGAAAATTAAACTTTACTAAAGAGGTGATACACCAAGACACATCTCCACATAAATATCACATTCCTATTAAGCAATAAAGCTTTCCAATACCAACTTTAGGCATTGAAGGATTCTAGCATAATTGATTCAATGTGAAGGTAGCATACATGGAGTAATCAACAAGATAATTAGTCTAGGGGTAAATTTCACAGCATAGAGATAATTGTTTTATTGAATAAGATCCTAGTATAATCAATACACTTCACAAGACATGATAAAATTATAACTCTTGCTTAAACATGAAGGATAAAGAGGGTAAGGATGATGTTATCACTTATATCCACTATTCATCACTCACATAATTAGAAAAGGAAGTTCACAACCCAAAATTAGAATTTTATTCAATGTTCAAAGACAAAATTAAATGTCATAGGCTTTACCATACTAGTTGTGGTCTCTTTTCAATAGCCAAAATGGCTTACATTTATTGAATTTAGATGAAGAGAGAGAATAGATAAGTTTAAGAGGCACAAGTACAAGTGTCAAAGGTGTAAATAATTTTAAATACATATGGATTAGTTGTAATAAAATTCATGAAACTAGATTTCACTTGATCACATCCCAAATTAGACTCCTCTTCCAAGTGTGGCATAGTAATCCTCTCAATCATTCTTCCTTTTGTAAACTGCCTTCATCATGGGATTTATTTAAAACTTAAAAGAAAGTGTTGGGAAAATCTCTCATGTGTTAGGATAATATAGAGTTATAAATATTATTCCACCTATATTGGGATTTTTATTCATCATGACATTCTCTTACAGAAGCTCATCCTCACCTTGCAACCATTTTCACTCTCTAATAGGCTTGTTTTGACACTTAGAACTAGAATATTCATATCTTCCATAAATTATACATACCATGGGTCTTGTGACACATATTAAGACACCTCATATTATTGGCTTCATCAAATACATCATAAAAATTATCCAAACTTGAGTTCCATTATGTTCACTATGTCATTTTAGATGCCAATTTAGATTGGCTAAAGTGAAAGACATAGTAGAGGCACTTTTTAATATTTAAAATCTCTAAAAATTAAATTTATATTTATTTTAAGTCCCAATATATCCTCCCAAGTGATTGACATCCTTTGGTCATCTTTAAGACCTATAAAACATAAGAAAATGTCAAGAAAACCTACTTTTTAATCCACCTATATGGATTCCATACAATCTAATTACACATATTTTTCCCTCATGGAGTTGGAATAAACTTATATTAATACCTAATGATAAAATTCATCCATTTTAATTCACTTGGAGTCTCATTTTCACCATCAAGTCCTAAAATAGGGTTTGAGAGGGTTTTGGAGTGACTAGCCCCCTTAGAATTTATTCATGAATATGGCACATTGGAATTTCATAAAAATGAAATTTAGGTATCCTAAATAACCTTATCCACCTTCCCTAAATTCATCAATATCCCATGCATAATCTCATGAATGATCTAAGCTTTTCAACTTGACCTTCGAGCCATTTTGTGCATTCTATGAGGGTTTGAGAGCTTTAAAGCCAAGACTTAGATTATTAATGGATTTATTTGAAAAAAAATGGTTCATTAACCTATTTATATGTTCCATAAACATGTTTCCATTGTTTTAATATCTCATTTAGAAATAGAAATGAAGATGACCACTGTTTAGCAACTAGGCTTAGACCTTGTTAATAGGTTTGTCTACACCCTTGGCCAAAATTGAGGCTTAAGTATTTTTATTTTCCAATTAATATGTTTTTAAAATTAATGAATATCCTCATAAACATTGTAAAATTACTTAGGAAGATTACAAGGGAAAAATGAAAATGACCATCCTTACCAAGCCCATTCCTTGCCATGGTGACTATAAACCTCCTTGTGTAGGGTACCCTATTTACTTAAAAAGATTATATAAAGTTTATTTAGGTAGTTTTTTTGCTTAAAAATATTATATAAAGTTTATTTAGGTAATTTTATGTCGCATAAATCTTATAAAATCATAATTTTATCTTTTATTTCCTTTTGGTCATCAATTTCACCATTTTCCCCAAAATTATCATCTTCGTGCATGATGAAATTGCCCGTGCTCAAAGATTAAAAAAAAGAAGGTTTTAAATATTATTATTTTATAATATTTGTGACTCATAATGGTACTTATTACCAAATTTTATCTCTTAAATCCTCCATTAGACCACCAAAATCCTTAAATTTTCTAGGTAGACCTTTGGAACAGGCAAGCAATGAAAGTAGGCAAAGTATAGGTTGGGTTTGGAGGTTTAGTGGATTTACTTAAGATTTATTAGGAAATTTAGGTATCAAAAATGTATCACATAACCTAATAAAGCCATTTACTAGTCCATACTCCCATTAAACACTTCCTCATGCTCTTGAAAACCTAGCTAGGGCTATGACTACCCATAAGGATATCCCTATTTTAGGCCTAGTTGTAGGTTCTTTTGAGCTTAGTTTTTTATTTAGGAACAATTTACCTGATGTTAAAAATATCATGTAGGTTTACATACATAATTTTACAAATTTTAATCTCACTCATTTCACTAGTTCATCTTCTATTCCCTAGATTAAGACACTTCTTGTTTAGGATTGAGACATGCCCTAAAATCTTACCTATAGGTGTTTGTTTGAGCTTTGCTTGATGGTTTTAGATCTCCTCCTCATGATATTTAGGTAATAGTTTTATATTAATTATTTAATTTACCTTTTATCCTTAAATATATATCATTTCATTCTCAATATCCTCAACTAGTACTCCTCTACCCTAATTGTAGTAGTCATTGTTCTACCCTTATAGGTGCATTCTTGGCAAGATTTAGATCTTGTAGTTGTATTTAGGTTAATCATGAGGTCTTTGAGGTAAATTATCAAATACAATAAATTTTTATAAACATTAATAATCCCAAACCAATCTCAAACTCCAAACTTCTCCCTCACTACTAGTATGCCCCACATGACTGTGTTTATGAGTTCAATGGCTTCATGTAGGTTAGTTTGAGATCCCTTAGGTCATGTTGTTGACAATAATAAAATTCACTTTAATCCTAGTTTAATTAAAGTATAAAACTTAAATTTAAACCTAAAACTTTACTACTATATTCACAATCTAGTTAGATACCTACTAATGCCTACTATAGGTTAGTGTTCCCAGGCCTGTTGTATGGATAGGGAGGTTACATTAATGGTCAAAAGTCCAAACTACACCTTTTCTTCATCATTTTGGTGCATGAGAATATTTTTGAATCATTTGGAATGGTTCCAAATTGGTAGAATGGTCTAGTATTGTCAATATTTATGTACAATTCACTTTTTTAACACTATTCTATAGATATCACTACCCCTTTTTAGTGGGTTTTTGGAAACTTTGAGACTTTGAAACTCTCATCACCACTTACCTTTTGGCCCTAAAAATTGGCATAGTTATTTTAGGTGGATAGAGATACCATAAAAAGTAATAAATACCCTTTTATAATTTTTTTTCATGGTATATACTATCTATAAAAAGCTTTGAGATCTCTATTTGGTCCATTTGGGGACTAAGAACCCAATACAGTCAACTCATTCTTTGAAGTGAAAACCTTGCCTTGTATAACATCTACACTTCCATGTCATTAAATTTAAGACCATTTAGGTATTTTAGGACATCAATATGAACTCCACCATTTATTTCATGACTTACACCTCTGTATAAACTCTTGAAAGCCTTGTAGAAGTTCATTGTAAGCACAATCTACTAACAAGGCAGTGAATAAGGAAAATTGGACAAATTAGCTTTGAAAGGGAATTAATTTGATTTTTACCAAGATAATTCATTGAAATAAAATTTTAAAACATGATTCTAAGAATAAAACATCTTTCATGGAGCTCTCTTCTACATTGCAAAACTTAGGTTACCCATAACTACCCAATTTGAGAAACAAGCACACTTTAGAATTCTCCTTCAAGGACATTAAGAGAGAAGTGTTAGATGATTTTAAAAAGATTTTAGAGGACATATTACCACCTCAAAACACTTCATCAAACCTGTACACCTCCATGGATCCCTGAAAACAAGAAATAGATTCAAACTTATACCCCTCTTGAATTCATGTTTATAAAAAACTACCTAAGATGTAACTGATTGTTCATGAAGGAGGAGCCAAAAATTTGAGAGTTATTTTTATGTATGTGAAGTGTACTCAGAATAATATCCACTTGTAGAAGCATTCCTCCTAACTCCACTTGTACGGTCCATAACAAGTGTTTGAAACTGCCCTACCTTAGCTTGCCAAGTGAAAAGAAAGGAAACTGAGATGGAAATGAAATTTTTTATTAAATATCTGAAATCCAAACATGTTAATGACCTAGGTGAAGGCCAAGAGTCACACCACCATTTTTTTATCTACAAGGGAACTTGAGAAGTCCATATAAGTGTTAGAAATGGCCTATTTGCAAGGTAAAACTATCATTTCCTACCTATATATAAATTTTAACTAAAACCTAACTAATATTGACCTAATTTGACCTTCTCAACATTATAATCCACCTTGTTGACAAAAATTTCAACTTGAAAGTCCTCAAAAGTCATTTAATTGAGCTAAAAAGGCGGCCAAATGACCTTTTTGCACATGCAACCTAGTACATGATAAATTCATAACTTGAAAACATTTAAAAACATGTAAAAGACCATATTAGGACATATTAAACATAAATGGGAAAGTTTACTATGTTTGAGTAGGTTTGACCATGTTGACTTTGGTTGACTAGGTTAGTACAAGGGAGGTGAGCTTCAATAGGGACTAGGGGAAGGGCAAGTGAGACATATATGGGATAGTAGGAGACCCCATAAGACATATGAAATTTTCCTCTAAATTTTAAAATATTATGGGTTGATCCAAATTTTACTTATGGTTAAATTTGGTCAACACCTTGACCCATGTTTTATTTTTGTTTTGTAGGTCATTCACGTAAGTCACACAACAAAAAAGGGCAAAATGTACACACCAAAAATATACACACCTATGATTTTGAATGTCAAAAATCCCCTTGGACCTACCTAGGACCCCCTAAGGACCAATATACACTAATCAAGTGTAACTAAACCCATCTGAACTTAGTTTTACCAAACTAATTTAACTTGGCCTTTAGGACCCTTTTCCTTTAAAACCTAATCATCGATGGTCACCCATGGGAGCCCCTAACCATCAATGTTTAGGATGTACCTCCTCAATGAGAAACATGCAATTTTCATTTACCTCTTCTAAATATAGCTCATCTAATTCTTGTTGTTATCCTTTACATGGATGTATTATATTTAGATGGCCTAGTTACACCTTCACTTCCACCTCTTAATTGTGCCTATAAGAGAGAGGCCTGGGAGGCCAAATGGATTTGCAATAATTATCAAGAGCTTAGGAGTTTTTTTTTTTAAGTCAATCAATATTATCAGTTTTATCAAGCATTATTAAAACCATTATTGATAGCCAACCCATTGTGGCCTCACAACCAAGCTCTCAAGTACCTTACTCTATCAAAATCAAGCTAGATTCCACCAATAGGCTAACTACTTCATCTACTCACCCAATCAACTTCTATGCCTTTTTATTTGTAGGTCTTCCTCCAAATCTAAAGAAGATATCTTCACAATATTTTGATTCAATGCATGTACAACTAAATAGGTTTTTCAACCACACCCATATTGAGTTTCTTTTCTTTCTTCCCTAGAACTTAAAGTGAAAATTTACATGAAACAACTTGCTCTGTATGTTTCTCATCTTGATGGGTAAGCATGGCACCTAAAGAATGGTCCATAGTCAATATATATAAGTAAAAATGTTAATATTATATTATAATAATAAGGATAGGAGGAGATAAGAGATAATTCTTAAGATTATCAAACTTTACTTGATAATTTGAATCCCATATAAACCAGGTGTCTTTCTTAAGAAGGTGATGGAATGATTGACATTGGTCTCACAATTGTGAAATAAAGTAGTGAATATACTTTAGTTTCCCTTATAAAATATTAAGTTTATTGATGTTTAAATGAGGTGACATATCGATAATAGACTTAATTTTAGCATGATCAACCTCAATTCCCCTAAGGGAAATGATAAAACCCAAAATCTTTCCTGATAAAACCCCAAAGACACAATTTTTTTGGGGTTAAGACAAAACTAATTTTTGATCAAATTAGTGAATATTTTTTGAAGGATGGATGGGTGATATTTATGATACCTAGACTTAAAAAGGAGATCATCCACATAATATTCAATAATTTTGTGAATTAAATCATGGAAAGCATAGATCATGGCACACTAGTAAGTTGTTCCTATGTTCTTTAAACCAAAAGGCATGAATCTATAGTAAAAATTACCTCATGGGTTAATAAAATAGGTTTTATATTGATCTTATGTGGTGATAAGGATTTGGTTATAACCAAAAAATCCATCCATCAGTGACAACATCTTGTGTCCTATAGTGAAATCCATAAGCTAGTTGATATTAGGAAGGGGAAAATCATATTTTGGATAAGCAATGTTAAAGTCATGAAAGTTTGTACAAAGGTGTATTCTCATATGAGCTTTGTGATAGGTACTATGTTAAATACCCATTTAGGATAATCTATGGGTTGGATAAAATTAACAAATAACAACCACTGTAATTATTCCTTAACAAGAAGTCTTGTGTGGAGATGCATTTTATGAAGTTTTTGCTTTATTGGTTTAGCTTCAATAATGGTAATGATCTTATGGATGATTATAGAAGGATTAATTCCTAGAATATCACTATAATACCAAGTAAATCTTGGATATGATTATCAAAGAGAATTATGAAATCTTGGTGCTCTTGAGAATCTAAGGATTGGCTAACTTTGATATTTTTTAAGATCTTGAGCATCCCTATATCAATATAAATTTTGATCTCATTTAAAATATTAGGGGATTTATATGGTATGATATTATTTATATATGAATATCCCACCCATAAAAATTTTAAAATAGAGTCATCATCCTAACACTCTATTACATGGACCAAGGAAGAATCTTCATCTATTAGGTTAGGAAAAACTAAGGGAAGGGATATGGTATCTTCATTTATTTGATAAGTTAGTGGTTCTAAGTAATGGTGCTAATAAAAAAATTAATTGGGATGGAAATGGTGCCATAAATTACCATAGGATAATTGAAAGGGGATGAGGGAGTTTGATCATCCACATCCATAAGGATATGGGACATCAAAGGATGATCATCATCAACATTAGAAGTTTTCATGAAACCAAGGCCAAGTTTCTCATGGGTTTTTATAAGGTCATTTATCATAACCTCATGAGGTCCTTATTCATAACATCCTAGGAAAAATCTTTTCCAAGAACATAATTTTAGATAGGTTTGCATGAAGTTTGGTTTATTGAGAAAGGAAAAGTTAGATGTGAATAGTTTGGTATACATTTGACTCTTCTTGTATAAAGGGGATTGGTTTATTCCTCTATAGGTTAATTGTGTTTAGGAGTGAGGAGGTCCAGAGGGTATAATGTATCCTTGGTTGGGTTATTAACTACACTATCAATTAGGACATCCATATTATTGAGGGCTCAATAAGGTAGTAAGAATTAATAGCTGATACTCCCCTATAGATTTTTTTTGGAATGTCAAGTCAAAAGAGTTTACATTAGGGATATAAGATGAAGGTATAGTAGATCTAGAAGATGTTTCCCAAAAAAATAATGGACTCAATTTATTAAGGGGGATCAAGACATCATTATGTTGATAAGTGAAGTTACAAGTCTTGAACAGATGTGGATATGTTGGGATAATATGAATCTTACCTTTATGTTCAAATTCAAGACATGGATACAAAGTAGAGGGAACACAATGCATAACACATATCCAAGGACATCCTAATAGGATGTTATATTGAAATTCTCCCTCTATTACACAAAATAACTCAAGGAGGGTATGCTTACCTACTTGGATTGAGAGGATGATTGTACCTAACATGGGGACAATAGTATCAGTAAATGCTCATAAGATGATTGGAGATTGAGCCATAATAGTTTTAGGTAATTGGAGTTGCCTAAAATCATGTGAAGAGATAATATTTAAATTGGCCCCATTTTCAATCACAACTCTTTTGATTCATGTTTGATTGACTTGGACAATAATAAATAATGGTGGGTCTTAATCATTAGTTTGTAATTGGGATATTTAGGAATCATGAAATGTGATAGATGATGAATTATGTAAGGATCCAATAAAATATGATAGAGGCTGAGGTTCATCTGATTGTATCTAGGTGGCCTATAAGGGTTCTATCATAGCTTCATGATGTTGTAGAGAATTTTGGATAAGTTGTTATAAATACATCTTGACAAAGATTTGGTGGAGTTATTTTAGACCCAATACATGTATAAACTCTGAGTAATTTTCTTTCCCTAGGATAGAAACCTTAGATTTTAGGATAGTCTTTGTATGATTATTTGTGGTAAAATTAGGATCTTTTGTAATAGTCACCTTGGCTTTGTAGGGATTTTGGGTTATATGACCTTGTGTGTCAGATCGAGTGGCTATGTGTATGGTATCTATTTGAAACAATGGTGGGTTTGATGTGTTTCTAGATTTTTTCATGTCTCAAGGGTTTAATAGGGGTTGATATTTAGTTTCATCAAAGGTTATATATTCCTTTGAAGCTCTTTTTTACCCTTCTCGATAATTTACTTGTTCCTAGGGTAGTCATGACCCTAGTAGTTTAAATATGAGAATAATAATGACCAAACTATTCTAGTAAAATATCATCCTCTATTAATAAATTTTGGACTATAACTTTTAGCGTGTTACAACTTTTGGTATAATGTTTGCTATTCGATGGTAAGCATATTTATTCCTTTCTTGATACCATGCTAGTTTTTTAGTATGAGGATTAATAGGCTTTATAGGTGGTAGTGTGATAAGGGAGATTTGAAAGAGTTGATCAAGAATCTTGGAGTAAGACCCCCATAATGGACCTTCATTAGGTTTTTCAACCTTTTAAGGCAATGGCATAGTATCTCCACTTGTTTATATGTCTTGATTCATTGCATTGATTGTTTGAATATTTCCCATAGAAAGTATTTTATGCTTGGAATAAGACCATACACCAAGATTTTGAGGGTAATAAGGATTTAAGAGATTGTGTATTGGAATTTTTACTATGGGAAGATCCCTTTGTATTGGTGTATGCTTCTTAGAATAGGATTCCATAATGGTGGATTTTGGTCTCATAAAAGGATGAGGTCCCAATATGGATGCTCTAGTTCAAATTAGTGGTAAAACCATTTTACCTTTTTGATCTTGATCAATAGTAGTAACAATATCCTCTTCAGGGGATTCAATTATTATTGGTGGATGTTGTAAGGATTTACCATGTGATGTGACAAGTTTTTATTTCCATTTCTTGAAACATTTCCCTTAATTTCTCTTTTCACAAGATTTGGGTCAGCCTAGGCTATAAGGGAAGTTGGTTTTGGAGTTGGTTGATATAATGTAGTAGACATATTAGGAAGGAGCAATATAGAAGGAATGGATATGCTACATAACCATGTTGTAGTAAGTAAAGGAGTAACATGTGTATATTTTAGGATATCTAAACAATTATCCTCCTTGATAGCTTTCTCATCCTTTATTTTTGGTTTGATTTCCTTGAATAGGCTTAGGTAACATTTCCTCAAGAGGATCCTAAATAGTAAGATCTAGAAAACCTAAATGATTATTAGGGATAGATCGATCTAGTTCAAATGGATGGAAAATATCTCATGTAAGTAAATTAGGGATCCTTGTTATTTTAGAAGGTGAGTTAGAAGTTTTACAAACTTTTTTGCGTCGAAGTTGATGATGGATTATGCTTATCACATAGGTCTCATGATTTGAGGTTCATCATGAGTTTTTTTTATATGAAATTAGAAGTAGAAGGATGGTTAGGGAATGGTTGCCTAAATATATCTATAGATTGATTAGGATGAGCATTAGGATTATCAGACTATAATTTCCCTTGGTCAATAAGGTTTTGAACTAGACCTTTGAATTATTGACACCTATTAACATTGTGACTAGGTATATGATGATAATGGTAGAAGTCATTTTATTTGTAAAAACTATGCTTAGAGTAAGAATCATCAAGGGTTATGATGTAATGATATTGATTATTCATAAATATGTAGAAATACCCTTAAGGTAGGGAAACACCATATAATACTCCTTTAGGAAGGAACAACTCCACAATGTCTCTTCAAAGGGACAACCTCCAATATCCTCTTACAATAGAAGACTCAATGCTTACTTGATATCTTTACCATGATAATCATCTCCTATATATATACATCTATCTAACCCATGGATGGGTAACCTCCTAATCCAATGTAGGCTGACCATTACCCAATGTACTACTTCCACAAATTACTCTATTATCCTAATATATTGTACCCATATAACTAACTAAGGGGATGTGTGCCACATGTCAGCATCTCCATCAACCCATATATCATATCCCTAGGTACATAGCATTCCTTCCCTCCTTGACATGTTTCATCCTTGAAACATAGGAAGAAACTAAATAATGAGTGTGCTTCAAATAATTACACACTTGTCTCCAATCTCGATCATCTAGCCATCCATATGTGATCTTCGCAGGTGATAGCTCTCCAAGCTTGTGTCCAAAATCCATTATGCTCCTCTGATTTCATTTATGATCATAATTATACTACTTTGGTGTCCAAGCATAATTATTCCTCTTTTTATTCCATGTACCATATTCTGCTACACTTCTCTGATTCCAACCATGACCATAGTAGGTATTCTTCCATGCATAGTCATAATGATTTCCCCATTCATTCCATGTGCCATAGTATTTTTTATTTGGATTCCATGCATATCCATTAGAAATTTTATTTCTTGTATAGACAAAATGATTGTTGTTATGACACTTCCTCACCTAGTTCCATGATTGTTTCCTCTCATGATGATGTGGGTGTCTATATACCTCAACCTTTTCTAATACTTTGAACTTATCCACCTTTGCTTCTACCTCTTCCACATTTTCCTTATTTGTCTCTTGAGTAGATGAATTGTTCATTTGTAGTGTGTCTTTATCTATATCATCTGAATCTTCATCACGATCTTCATCACCTATTTCAATCTCATCCTTATGATCTACCTGGATTTTTATTGGTGCCTTTTTCACTATGTATCTTGTAAAGTGATCTTATTTTTTCTATACCAAAACTTCATGAACTTTTTATGAACATTAATATTCATTATTCCCAAAGTCTCTAACCATGGATATCCAAGAACTTATCCACATCATCCATATCCAAAGCATAAAAATCTAAATGCAAAACATATTTTTACAGAATGAGCTTCAGATCTTCAAACATTGAAATATTCTTACCATCTACTTAAACCTCTTTGATATTCTTTTCTTGAACATGTAGATGCTTGGCCACATTCATGTTAATGAAGTTATACTTACTGGTAGGGTTTATGGACACAACCACTTTCTTCTTTTGAATGCATCCATGAAATTGAAAAATTGACTCAAATTTCTTTGGAGCCAAATTATTTTAACCCTTATCATCCAATTCTTCTTCTTCTTCTTCAATTGCTTCTTTTACTACTTCTTCTTGTTCTTCTACTGATTCTTCTATTTCTTATTTTTCTAATTCTTCTTCTTATTCTACTGCTTCTTCTTCTTTTTCTAATTCTTCTTCTACTACTACCACTTCTTTTTCTACTTCTTGTTTTATATCCCATCGATCTAAAATGATCTGTTCCATTTCTTGCCATGAAGAAAACCTTTCTGTACAGCTCAACTGATCAAACCAATCTAGTCCAGGCCAAGACAAAAAAGGAGTTAATCATCTTTGCCCAATTTTTTTTCTAAAATGATTCTCCAAAAGGAGCCACCATTCTTTAGCATCAATATCATCTTCTCCTAAAAATATTTGCAACTCCATGATCCACAAAAAAATTAAGGTTCATGAAACCCTGAAATGTCAAAATAGATCCATAAAATCACAAAAAATCACTCCACACAGCTCAAAAAATTCTAAAATTTTGACTGTACTTCTCTTAAATCTGCTTACATCTCCAGTAAAAATTTCAAGTAAAAATTCCTATATTTTGGAAGATATAGAAAAATTATTATAAACCCTAAAATATCAATAACTCCCTAAAAATGAATCAAAAAATTCTAAAATTTTTACTACGCTTCTATTATATTTTCTTACATCTTCAGTAAGAATTTCAAATAAAAATTCCTTATATTTCAAAAGATATAGTGAAATTAGTGTTTTACTCCACACATTGCCCAAATCAAAGCTCTGATACCACTTTTAATGATCTTGATTATTCATAAATATGCAGAAATACCCTTAAGGTAGGGAAACACCATATAATACTCCTTTAGGAAGGAATAACTCCACAATGTCTCTTTGAGGGGACAACCTCCAATATCTTCTTACAATAGAAAACTCAATGCTTACTTGATGTCTTTACCATGATAATCATCTCCTATTTATATATATATATATATATATATATATATACATCTATCTAACCCATGGATGGGTAACCTCCTAATCCAATGTAGGCTGACCACTACCCAATGTACTACTTCCACAAGTTACTCTATTATCCTAATATATTGTACCCATATAACTAATTAAGGGGATGTGTGCCACATGTCAGCATCTCCATCAACCCATATATCATATCCCTAGGTACATAGCATATGATAGGAGGAAGTTTGATAATATAATATTTTAAGAGTTTAAAATGGAAGTATACGATTCCCCCAAGGGTATGTATTATCGAGGGTGAAATCATGTTAAAGTTTTTTGTGGTTACATTTGGGAGGTAGAAGATTTGGCTTGG
Organism: Torreya grandis; assembly: GCA_037957365.1. Classification (NCBI taxonomy): domain Eukaryota; kingdom Viridiplantae; phylum Streptophyta; class Pinopsida; order Cupressales; family Taxaceae; genus Torreya; species Torreya grandis. Next base: position 3,410,324 of record JARHVA010001465.1, read on the forward strand.
CTCTTTCTCTGTGGAGGTGCCAATTTTAAGGCAATAACATTTGTTATGAATAATTTTTGGCATTGTTAGTCCCTTTGGAGGGATTGGGTTTGAAATTATTATTATGTAGATTTACCTTTCCTTCCTCTAAGGCTCGTATTTGTAATTTACAATCCATGGAAAAGGATTCATCAAAAGTCTTAAATGATTAAACCTGTAATGTTGATGAGATATTTTTAACACATGATTTCATAAAAAAATTGGTTAATTATAGTTGAGGAAGGGAGAAAGTAAGTTAATTTATAAGACTTCACCACCTAGCTACAAAATCAACAATAAATTCATTGTCGAATTGTCTAATGGCATAGAGGTTGGTTATGGTCACTTGTGACGTAAATGGAAAAGTGTTCTAAAAATATTTGGGACAATTAACCAAAAGAGAAAAAGAAGTGTTGAGGGATAGAGCTATAAAAATCTAAGGCTGGTCCAGCTAATAACATGGGAACCATTCTTAGGAGGAGAGCATCGTTGTTAGCTATAATATAAAAAATGTGTCTAAATGCTCTAATGTGTTGCTAAGGATCTTCCTTGTTTTAAAATTTCATAAATTTTAAAGTTCCTATTGTGAGGGGTATGGCCTAATATGGATGACTAGATTAATGGGTTCATTAAAAATTTGCTCATTTATGAGCATACTTTTATGCCCAAAGGTAGAGGCTTATAGATTTGACATCCTATTCATAAGGATGTTCATAAAGTCAAGTTGGGTATTATATTGAAGAATATCCCATAATACATTTTTTTGTGGATGTTGATAGGTAGGGAATGGAGAATAAAATGGTTGGGACAAGGGATAACCAATAGAAGTGGTTATGATAGGTTGGGATGCCACCATATATCATGGGACTTGAAAGGGTATATTTTTTATGGGTATGAGTAAATTTAAGTGGATCCAAGGTTTTATCAGGGAGCTATGTATTGAGTAGTCAATGTGATATACTTCTAAAGAGGATGACTTGAGGGAACGTAAAGGTTGATTTTGAGGATTCAAAACTATGCTAGTTTGGATAGGTAGGTGAGTTATAAGGGATTGAAACTACTAAGTTATAGTTTGAAGTGGTGGGAGGTGGAGTAAGTGTAAGTTGAGGTATAGTAATTTTTTGGGCTTGGGTGATGGTTGGAGAAGGGTTATTTGATACTAGGGGTGGTGGATTATTCAAGGGTTACTATACAGTGGTATTAGAACCCATTGGATGAGGATTTTTGAAAGAGTAAACCATAGATATAGTAAGCCCTTCAAGTCTATCTAAGGGCATGCTAGAAATAATTCCAAAATATTGGGTATGATGGGAAACCAAAATACGTATGGCTTGAGTACTAATATAATGACTAAGGTAAATTAGATTACTATCTAATATACTAGAAAATTATGGATCTCCCTATGTATAAAATTGTGGAATGACTTCTCCCATGGATTTAGGAGATGTGGGAGGACTCAATGTGTTCTCCATGGATGAGGATGAGGTAGGATATTTGGTTTGTTTTAAAGGATACTTTCATTCAGGGATTGATTATTGATTATATAAATAGATTAAAATTAGTAAATAAAATATAAATGTACAACATAGTAATCAAAATATATTCAAACAAAAAATATGCTTACCTTTGCAAATGCTTCCTATGCTATAGAGAATATCTCATTGACAAGCATGTGTTTAACTTTGGACTGAGTAATGATGGGTTTAGATAGAGTTGGCATTCTTACATAGTACTCTAGGATAATTTATTCAACATTCCTATGTTCAAATTCAATATCCCTTAGCCTAAGGATGGACTGAGTATAAATAAATCTTGATCCTAATAGGATTGATGATGATTGAGGGGATTGGTGTCAATCCAATCCAAGTTTAACCTGTTTGTTCCAACAACTCCAAATCATGGGATTAAACTTAATATAGGGTTATTTTTAATGAGGACCAATTATGAATAAGTTATTAAGGAGTTAAAACAATTTACCTCTAATAAGTTTAGTGAGATTTACTATATTTAGGGATGGTTAACTAGTTACCTAGCTAAAATGTAATTAATAAGATAATTACATAATGTAAATGATAAATGGTAAAACTATATTAACTAGCATAATATGGATGGGAAAGGGGTAGGTCACATTTATTCATAATAAAATGGTGTAAATTAATAGTGTTTACAACAACAGATAATGTGAAATATAAATATCCATGAAAGATAGATAAGTGAAGCAAATTTTGACATAGAGTCATATGATACAAGATATAAATAAAAGTAGATCACAAGTTCAATCCAAAATCATAATGATGATGAAAGTGAGGGAACTCCATGCTATTTTCATAAATACTAATAGATCCATTTATAAATATTATCCAGAGCATCTAATATATCTCTATGGAGTTGGATAATAACTGTAGTAAGAGTCTCATTGATCCTTAAGGAAAGCTATGAAAAGACCTCTCATCAAATCTCCTCTATAAAAAATGTAGGTATAGATGAAAGATCATGCTCATGAGGGACCTCATATTTAGAATAATAAATAAGGGGAATATATTATAGAATATAAATGGTAGTTTCAAGATAAGGAATAAGCACCATTGGTGGAAAAGGGACCATGGGTGAGGGAGAAGATGATGGTGGCACAAGAGCCAAAAGTGAAGAAAGAACCATAGGTGGAGTGAGAGATAAAAGGATTGATATTTCTTATCTAGATAACTTATGGGAGGGGAAATAGTGGGAAAAGGAATGGTCATAACATGATCATGAAGGTGATACTATAGGATGTGATAATGATCAATGTGATGGGTATTGCACTAGTGCTAAAGATAATATACCTTTCCATATTTGAGAATATACTCAAGTTACAACTTGGGAGGAGGTATAGCCTTGTATTTATGATAAATAAGGTTAGGGTTAAAGGTGTTGATATATTTTCAACTATTTTGACAATGGGTAGGGTAATGGTTATCTATGTCATAGAAGCATCAGATATGCTTGCTAGTAGAGTTTATGGGTTTACTAATGGAAGAAGTAGTAGCAAGAGATGGGGAAGGCTGGTATGACTGGTAGTTTCTATTCCAATGAATGGAAACTCTTTGAATATCATAGTAAGGGTGATAATACCATTTGGAAGGCAAGGGATCAATTTGTGGTAAAGGAAGAAGACAATTGATGAGTGGAATCAGTGTTGGTGGAGAGACTGGGATAGGCTTACTTGAAGGAAAAGCAAAATCAGATACAAGTTGAGGCTCAAATAAAGGTAGAGTGGGAGTAAGACATTAAATAGGCTTAGTTGAGGGAGAATCAAGATGCACATATGGATTAAGGTCACTGGTAAGCATCTTTGAGGGAAGTAAGCTATATAAATCCTAGTATTTATTGAAATGATAGAGACTGCTCATAACATGATCCATAAGCATAATCCTAAGAGGCTCTAAAAATATTGAAGGTGTACCATATGAATGATCTATATCTACCTTGAAAATAATATGAATAATACTAGAATTAGGAACTATATGAGACAAAATATGATAAGAGGAATGAAAAGACTAAAATAAAGAAGAATGATAATAAAGGATCTTAGCATCTCTAGCTTGAACAATACCTCTTAGAAATGGATCATCTAATGTATAAACATCATCATAATTGGGTGTATTAAGGTTTATGGTATAGGTAAGTATGATATATTCATCATAAGTTTCATGATGAATAAAATGTTGAGTCTTGGTTAGTACCATGGGTATATCATTGATAGGTGGCTGACATGAATGCAACTTCAACAATGGTGGAAGATAGGAAATGAGATGAGGAGAAAGATTAAAATTTGTTTATCTTGAGGTTAATATCATCTAGCTCATCATCATCAAAATATAAGAGGTTAGGTGGTATGTTCCTAATGAGTTTAGGGTCACCATGATAACCTCAAGTAGAGTTGATGATAAAAATGAAATGTTGAGATTCACACAATGAAACACTTGATAAGGATTAAAGGGTTAGAATTTTGAATACACCACATTCTTGGAATTGTTCAAAATTTCAAGGGTTTGTATCTCCTTGAATCCTATATATAACACCATTATGGGGATACTTGACACATTAGTAGCCATAAGAGGTGACAACCCTCATGCGATGAGTCCATGACCTACCAAGCAAGATATTGTAGTAAAGGGGAAAATTGAATATCATAAACTTCACTCAAATAGTGATAGGTGGGATGGTAATAGGGATCCACATACAACTTAAATGAGTTATTCACCTTCAATCATAACTTTGACATGTGTTTCATGTGGATTTAATATTAGAATTAGAATATACAAAAGTTTTAATGAAATCAAGAGAGGTAACATAAGTACCTAAACCTCATCAATAAAATCATGCTTGAATTGGATATCACTGATTTGATTGATTATAAAGAGTAGAGGATCATCTACATGAAGTACAATCTCATTTGGGATCATGAAATCAATAAGACTTTGAGAGAAAGATAAGTGTCCATTATTTTGTCAACATGTATATACATCTCTTCACATTATTTTAAGATACAAAATTCTAACCCAAATAAGGTAGCTTTACATCATAAGAGGGGAGGATGAAGGATGTTCATTTTGAATAATAGTTGCATCAAGTGATTGAGATAATGTGGAGAAGTTCACATGAATTCAAGAATGTGTATTTGAGATGGGAGATTAGTAAGTTACATGATGGATTTCCATTCATAATAACCAATGGGGGGGTTGTTAGATAAAGGTGTGTAATGTTGGAAGATCTCCTAGGAAGGAGGGGGAGAAGTGCATTCAAAATTGTGCTAATAATATGTGGTTAGTTTAGTTTGGGGAAAAATAAATTTATTGTCTTGAGAGGATGAGGTAGTTGATTTAGGTTTGTCTAGTGAATGGTTTGAAAAAGTAGTATTATAAGGTTGAAGAGTGTTGTTTATGGGTAGATAGGTTGGGGGAATCATATAAATAGTGTGAGAGGTGTTATCCAATTGAGGTTTTGGAATTGGTTATTGGAAAGAAATAAGGTCTTATTTCTCCAAATCTAGTAGGTGAAATGGGGAAGAATCTTGGATAATACAAAATGTTTAGGATTATTGGTTTGTGTGTGTAGGATGAAAATCAATGAGAGAAACTACCATTTGCATATTAGTCACATTTATTGCATTCTCTTTAGGATTTTGGTATATAAGACTTTCAATGTTGTCATTGGAAGGAGTAGGTTTGTCATTATTATCTTGATGATTAGGAAGAGGATCTTTATATATGGAAAGATGAACATTAGCCTAATTCAAAGATTTAATTTTATTTTATCTTTCATGAGATTTAAAGGCTATATCATAGGTGTTTTGGCATTTATGAATGAGTGAAGCATGATTGTAATTTGTACCATGGAGGAAATCCATAGCTAAGTTATGTAATTGCCTACAAGTCTCATGATAGTGACTCCAACTAACATGAAAAAAATAAAATTTATTTAGACCATATCATGATTTCATAGGATGAGTGGGATAAAGCTCTCATGGGAAAAGTCTTGGTAGATGATTTTGGATCTCGGCTAAGGATAATAAATTATGAACATTGATGTTGTTTATTTTGGAAAATTTAGGATTAAGGGTGTTGTTTAAAGGGGAATATTTATCTATAATAGGGTTGGGAGCAATGGTTTGAATAGTATGAATGGTATCATAGGAATTTGTGACACCATTTTTGGTAGCATGACAATTTTTATTTTTGAGTAGCATGCGAGTGTCCATAGGAGGTTGGGATGGATCAAAATGGTACATGAGAAATTCATAGAATTTGTACTAGTCAAGGGCCTCTTTCAATGTGTTTGGAGAGAGATTCCTAACCAAATATTTCAAGTTAGGATAAAGAGTGTTAGTGAATAGATGAAAGATATTATCATCCACCATATTATGCTCACACTTACTGGACAAGGTCTTTCATTAAAATCTTCCATCATTTGATAAAATCTTATACTATTTTAGTTTCAATTTGCTTGCAATTGATAAAGTGAGCCAAGGTATTCTTAGGGAGGTCACTAGTTTGAAACTCTTGTACTAGAGAGTTAACTAGCTCTTCCAAGCTAGTGATGAAATGGGACTTGAGTTGATTACAACAAATTATAGAATTTAAGGAGAAAATATTCAGTAATAGGTTGGTAGCATCAAAAGTGTTTAATTTGACCCAATATTTGTACATATCACTAAAAAATTTGAAATGTAAGGTAGGATCAGTTGACCTATTATAACTAATGGTAGGTGTGATACCTCTTATGTCTATGTTGTCAATTTGAGGCATTAGAGGTTCATTTTGAATATGTTTAATCATTTAGTTAACAAGGTACGGTTGGGGAATGAGGTTTTCATGGGAATCCCTAAGTGGGGTGGGGGTATTTTGATTTTGCACTCCTCATGAAACCTGCTAAGGTTGATTTTGAATGTTAATAAGGTGATTATGCATTTACATCATTTTATTAGCATTATTATTTTTAAAATCATTCATTTGATTAAGAGTTTGAAATAAGAATTAATGGATTTGAGAAGTATTTTGACTAGTTTACGTGGCATGCAAAGAATTATCATTAGTATTAGTGGCTTGGGTTGTATTATGAGTAGTGACATGTGTAACACTAGTGTCTTAAGAGGCATTGGTAAAAAAGGAGTCACTAGTATCATGATTATCATGTGTAGTGAAAGATGCACTAGTATAAGGATTGGAATTAAAATAAAAATAAGTGCTAGTAGCATGATTACCATTGGTATCAAATGGTACACTAATGGAAGGTGAATGGGGTTCTTTTGATTAACCACTTATCATGAAATTATAAATAGTTGAAGGGCTTTTTACCTTATGTTGAGGAAACTAATTAATGAATAATTTTTTTCAGTCATGTACTATAGTTTTGGCTGGTCTTATAAGAGAAAATAAGGTCATGAACTAAAGATTAATAAGGAGGGGTCCCATAATTTATAGTGCAAGTGGCTACATGCACATTGTTTTCATCTAAATTGGAACCCATAAGCTATTTTTGGGAAAACCTTTTAGGATTTTATATCTCATCATATATTTTAAGTTTAACTCTATTTTTTCCTCAAATAGGAAGTTCATAATGAGAGAAAGAAGATAAAATGAATGATGTAAAGAAAAATTCAAAAAATAGGATACATAGTCAAACTAGTCAACTATGTTCTGTAACCTAGGGAATAGAACAAAAATATAAGGATACACATTTGTGTAGATTTGATGTGTTCTATTTCCAAGAAGGATAAATAATTTGATAAGGATACACAATCATGCAAGTCAGCTATGTATTGCTGAACATAGAATAGGGAGATAGAAATACATAGTTACGAAGGTTAATTATGTATTAAAGGTAGGGATGCTTAATATTTTGTAAGAGACTATATCAACCAAGATGACATTGTTATGAAACAATGGAAAAAATTTCAATATAATTTGAATTAATAATGAAAGAAATCACACAAGCAATTGGATCAATGTGACTGATTCAATTAGAACACATAACATAAACCTTGCACCAATGCTGACCATTACAAGTTTTGAAACACAACACACAATGATCAAAGATAAAGAAGAAACTAAAAATTAAATTCTAAATACTTCATCATCCTAAGAGTTATTAAGTTATAATAAAGTTTTATTTTAATGTGATAGGAAAGTTGGCTGAAATAAGGAACTAGAAAACAATCTAAGGTTAGTTTCAAAATGTTTGGGATGAAAGGGATATGTATTATCAATAGTACTAGATTGTTAATGGTTCCTACCCCATCACTTCAAAATATCATAGTGATAAGGGTTTTAGATAGTTTTCTAATATATAACATCAACCTCCTATTTATACTTTGCCAGAAAACCAAGTTAGCTTCCCCCTTGGTTATGAAATCCAAGTAGGTACACCTTAGGAAGACAATTTTTTCATGTTTTTTAATGTAAAATGATTTGGTAGTGTGTGAAAAAGAGTAAAAAAATGTAACCAAAACGGTAATTTGAAAAACCACCTATTTGAGCTATGTGAGTTTATCTAAGCATGAAAATAATTGAAAATGAAAGGTGAATTAATTACTCGTAAATAGATGTTAATTCCTTGATTAAGAATAGTAAAGAGTTGAGTCATGCAACATTATATGTAAATAGTATAGAACATAGTCAATTGGGTCATTGTCATTCTATATAAGCAAGATGTTTAAGAACAATGTTGAAATGGTTGGCTATGTCTCTTAGATAGAAGACAAACTACAGAACTGAGTTGACTAGGTCAATCTAATTAGTTGTAGGGTTGTAATTTTATAAATTTTAAACTTGTGAAAAATAGTATTAAAGGAAAAATTAAAATGATAGAGAGAAAAAAATGAACCTTGGTGGGATTGAAGACATTTTAGGTTAATTTTTTTAATTCTATGATGCTCAAATGTTACTTTCAAATTATACCAATTGGGTTGACTAGTTTGACCAAGTTTGGAAAACCCTATATGATAAACAATAGATAATGAATAGAGTCAACCTATTCAAATATGTTTTTAGACCTATATGTTGACATAATAAAAAATTAGATAGATTTGATTGGTTTGACTATGTATGCTAATCTAGAATTGAATAATAATAATAATAATAATAATAATAATAATAATAATAATAATAATAATAATAATAATAATAATAATAATAGTAATAATAATAATAATAATAATAATAATAATAATAATAATAATATTTTAATCTATTTAATCTAAAACCTATAATTGGTGAAGACATATATATAAAAAATAGAGTCATTTTGATATGACTATGTGTTAAACCTATGCACATAAAGTTAGGATTGTATCGATTGTTTTAAGAAAATATTAAAAAAATAAAAAAATACTATATGATGATAAATATAATGACATGAAAGAAAACTTGGAAGGGTTAGATTCATGTCAGGTTCACTATAATGTATGCAAATGGAAATTTAATTGATCTATAAATCAATCCTAGCTCGAAGAAGATAAATCCTACTTACACTTCTAAGTGTTGATACATTAGATATTAGGGGTCATGACCAAGGTGGATCTACTAGACATAACCAAGAGATCTCTTACCATAATAAAATCACTAGGGAGGGTTACAAAGCCTCAATTTAAGTAAAACTAAGTAATAACGCTAAATAGGTCCTATGTTTCATGTTCACAAGGTAAATATCAAGTAAAGTAAAATCTAACCTTATGCTCACCAAAGCTTGTGGCATAAAGTGGTGGTAAAAATACATAAAAATTAAACATGCATATAGAATATATACTCACATCAATGTATAGGAAATCTTAATGAAAGGGAGATATGTACAAATTTAAATCTATCTACTCATACAAAGGAGGATCAAAGTTATGAATACTTACCTTTGAAGATGAACCCACCAAGCCTCAATCTCTCCCTTGGTCAAGGTTCTTCACAAGAGTTTATTTGGTACGTAAGGATAATAAGAATAAGTGATCTCTAAAATACAACATCTATATATTCATCTAAAATATTTATCTACAAGTCAAGATTTGTATCTCCAAATAAAGTATTGAAACCTTAAGCTATGTTGCTCAAGTAAAATAGTGGATAAGTAGATGCACAATATATATTTCTTCTTATTATCTTCTTTTATAAGTGGAAAAATGAGTGTGTATATATATCCAAATATAACCCTAGACCTTTCTAAAATATTAGATGATAGGGTTGTCCCAATATACTCCATATCATTATTGACAAAATCAAATTATGTTTTGATCTAGGTTGGCCAAGGGCCAACTTAAACCCTAAATGAGTTTTATCAATTAGAGTATAGGGTTGATGGGGTTGACATTATATTGTAAACTATTGGAAAGGGATTTTAAGTTAGGTAAGGGTTAATGAAGGTAGAAAATTACTAGAGGAGGGTGAAAAATAGGAGGAAAAGCTTATGGGAATGTTTTTAGGATATGGATGGATAGATAACAACTGGTAGTAAAGGGACACCAATTGTGCCAAACACTAATGGTCTTTCCATCCCTTTCCTAATGCATCCCTTAAGGCATGCACTCATATATATTGATATTTAATAAGTTATTTTTAGAGATAAATCAACATTAATTGATAAAGTTTGAAAATATTATATGTGTACATTATGCTTGTCTATCATACAAGTGCATTAAATGAAGTCAGAATCTATTTCTAATGTTACAACTCACTTTGACATGATTATTTGATCATTTGTAACATCCAAGAAGGGAATATGGTAAGAAGGTGGTAGGTTTGTAGAATAATTTAGTGGTTGACACATCATCCCATGTTCGTATAGGTGTGAGGAAGTTTATAGAACATTTGATGATTCATTTCAATAAATTTCTAAGTAGAATATGATAGTTTTAAAGTAAAAAAGGCTAGTTTTTAATAAGTTTATATAGGTTGTAGAGGGAATACAACTTTAAAACACTCTTATAGATTCCTCCAATTCATAGAGTTTCAAATACATGCATCTTAAGAGGTTTTAAAATCAAACATAGTAGAAACCTATTCATCTCTCCCATCACTCTCTATGGCAGCTCTAGAAGGCAATTCAGTTTTCAATTAGTAAAAGCATGAGAGTGAAATTTTGAATATCATATCTTAGATATATGAGGGGACACTAATTCCCTTCCATTTAATGGAATTTATTGTCTTTTTAAGCACCTTAACTTTATGAACAATCGTTAAGAAATTAAGGGGAAGAAAATGAACTTTAATTCCTTACCTAGGTCAATTTTCCTCAAGTGTGGAATTATAAAGTCAAACCAATTGATGAAGATGATAAGTTATGTTCTATTTAATAATATTCTAGATATGTAACATTAATTACCTCTATTTTTCTTCATTATCATGTTTTATGCAAGGTCTAATGTCTTTATTTTGGTAGTTTGTACATGATAGTCTTGTGTGTAAGGAATGTGGTGTCTTGTCTTACACATGAGTGAATGAAATAAACCTTTAAATAGTGTGTTTAAATTATTTATGGTATCTCATACTCATCTAAACAATAAATGGTTTACAAACTCCAAGATTTTAAATATAACAATGCTTCCTTAAGAGACTTCCAAAAGAGTATGGTGAGCCTATAGGTTTGTAGACTTATAGGTCACCATCAACATTAAATGTTGTCTTGATGATTTCAATATCATTTTTTTAAGATCTCATTATATTTTTTTTAACAAATAAATTCATATTTTCAACTCAAACCTCATTTCATTTTGTAACCCAAATGAGACTACATGCTTGAGTAGGACTATGTAAGCCCAAAAAAGGACTAGGAGGGCTATAAATGGACATTCAAGGTGATTTCAGTACATGAGAAGACTAAAGAAGACCTATAAAAAAATTTATTCCTTTTAAAATATTTCCAATAGTCAAAACAAACTAAAATATGATCAAAACATAGTATAATGGAGGTTTGGGTCTCAAGTGACAGTCAACAAATCAAGATGAGTAGCTACAAGTTTGTGTATACTAAGTGGAACAAACACTAAATTGTGTGTTATTTGAATGAGATATACATGCAATAAAATTTCCCATAGAAAAATTAAATTCGTGATAATATCAATCCATAGCATCAAAAGTGCCAAGGTATGAGGACATACAAACCTATAGTGATATAGCCCATGAACACATACAGTCATGTTTGACAAGTTGGAGAAAAGATTTTAATGCTTGATTGAATGAACCATGTAGTTTAATAATGGAAAATGATTCATTTTAAGGACTAAATGATAATATTTATATTCATTTTAAAATTATTTATGTATTAAAGGCAAAAAGTGGAATTAGGCTTAGAATCTGAAATCACCACCTATAGGACTACCAAGGCAAGAGAGTTAAAGGAGAACATTTGAACATGAGAAGATAAGATTCATGAGTAGATAGAGGATATGCTAGGAATAATAAATTTATTATAATTTTTAAAATTATCAAAATTCTAGAGCCAACAAAGAGATAACCTATTTCTATATTTGCAGTCATGAACCCAAATTGTCATCTATAGGTCTATACCAAGACAAGATGAAAGCATGCATATGTTTGGTATTAAAATGGATATAGATAGTTTGGATAGATTCATGGAATATTAACATAATCATATTCAATAATTGGAACTTATAAATGGGAAGCCTAACCTTAAAAAATATGAAACATAGGACTGAGGGTTAAAAGTCACCAACAGGCATAAACCCCTCTGTGGGTCTACTACAGGTAGAAGAGATCAAGTTTTGATCATGATGGAATCTAAAAATGAAAAGAAAATAATTTTAAATTATATAAAAATGAAAATATACTTGAAATATTTAAACCAAATGCATGTATTTTCAAGTCCTTTGAGGCCCAAATCCCTATTCTCAATCCTAAAACAACCAACTAGCTTGATAGGTCAAATTATGAAGTGAAAAAATAATTAGAGGTAGTACATGGTGAAAAAAAACTTTAGGAGGTGATGAAGGGAATATAAAAATTCATATACTAGGATTTTTTTCACTCATTCAACCCCACACATGTGTGAATAATCTTTAAGACTGGAGGGCTCTCTAAACCCTGTGTTTATCTTATGAAGGAGCTTGAGGGGTACCTTATTTTGCTTAAAAGTGTAAGAAATATTTTCATGGGAGATGAAGATTATAGGGGATGTTAGGGGGTATACATAATACCATATTTTGTCATTTTTTTTACTCCCTATACTTTATGAACCATCGTTAAGATGGTGAATACCTAAAACCCTTGCTAAACCCTCCTAAAAAACCCAATGAGAGAAAATATCAGTTAAATTCCTTTAGGTTGACTAATTTGGATTGTAAATTAATATAATTATTCTCATATATCCCATGGGCACCTGAATACCACACTTGGTGGCATGTGTGAATGGTACAAAGTTTAAAATAAGCCAAGAAAGCTTAATTTTAGGCCTATCTATGAGTATGCAAGGTGGTAGTAAGCCTCTAAATCATGTAGAGAGGCCTATAAATCCAATTAATAGGTATTATAACTTCTATAAACCTATAAATATATCCTAATAAATTATATGCACTTTCTATGTCAATAATTTGGGTATAAAAAAGTGATTGCACTACTTTGCTAGCCAAGAAGCTTAATTATAGGCCTATGAAGTACTATTGGATAGATTTGCTCTAATGTTTTGATTTTTTATATGATTTTATAGGCACTAAAAAACCATAATAAATAATTTAAACCTATTAATTTCTTGAGAAATCACTCCAATTAACCCTTGGATGAGCATACACCAATTCATTCCCTTTTGACCATGCATTGTTGGATTTACATGGATTGAACTTGATTAAATTGGAGTGAAACTATACATTTTATATCTATAATCCATCTATAGTGGTTTATTTATATTTTAAGAAAACATTGTTGATTTTTATCTCATTTACCTACATAGAAATATATTTGATTTGAATCTATACATATGGTTATCTCTTTACATATTATTTTACATTGTTATTTTGATTAGTACATTGTATAATTTTACCCATATTCATCAGGGTTTAGGAAATATCTATCAAGAACTGGGTTCACAAAGCTCTGACAGAACTTGTCAGAATTAAGAGCACACTTGATTACCTTTGTATTAGCAACTAAACACGGAATTTAACTAGAAGTAAAGAGTAACTAGAAATCAGAAATAACATAGAATATGAGAGGAAACACACAATTATATTCAACTCATCTAGAAGGAAATTACAATAAAGATATCACACTCTTTCATCCACTTCATGGGCATACCAGTAATCTTCCCTCAAGAGTTCTCTTCTCTCAATACAGGTCACAACAAACAACTCAAACACAGAGTTGATGTTCACCTCCAACCAGTCAGTAACAATACTGCCAGTACTCAATGTACTCTAAGTATATCTCCTTGATCTTGCAATAACCTACATATCCTAGATCTAACTTACCCATGTAGATCTTCTCCCTGATCTTGCAACAACCTGTAAATCAACCTAATCTTACACACCATGAAAGAACCCTTGTGATTCCACCATCAGAAGAACTCTTATGGTTCTACACTTTACAATACAGCCACATGGGTCTATTATATAGATCCCATGCATACAATAATTAGAAAAGTAGCTCAAGACTAAAATTAGTCTTTACATGCAAACAACCCATTCAACAAACTAACTGTTCATCAACAACCAGTTCTGGAATGCGAAGGTGACTGGCATCGGTCCATGTCTATCTAGAGGTGATCAACATCGGCTGACTCCTGACCGATGTCGATTGCTATCTATCCACCACTGACTGACATCGGTTGGCCTGCCAACATCGGTGACTGTGACACTCAGCAACCTCCATGTTTGCATATGGGTGAAGCTTTTAGCTCCACAACCTAAAAAATCTCCCACTTGGAGATAAATAACTACACCTATACCTATACTTGTACATCATCTAATTTGTTTCCTAGCTTGTATCCCTCTTCAAGATCAATCCTGAAGACCAACCACCACACATCCTATGGTACACCGCATGTCATCCAAGTAACCTACCACATCCGAACCTACATATCCATGTAGAGAAGTCCCTGACCCTGCATAGCATGTTATCCTACTATTGGTCCCTCTCAGATACTTGAGAACCCATTGAATTGGTCTCCAGTGCCTCTTTCCCAAATTGGCTATGAACTTGCTGACAACACTCGCTACTAGGGCAATAATAAGTCTAGTACACATGTACTTAACCTCATCATGTGAATGGGGACCCCATTCTGTGAACTATCCATCCATAGGTGTACTAACTAGTTCTGCATCCTGCATAATGAACCATGCCACTACCTTATTCACATAATCATCCTAAGACAACATCAACCTGTGATCTTCCCTATCTCTAGGAATACTCATGCCAAAGAATTTCACTACTCCCAAATTCTTCATGACATACCACTGAACTAACTTTACCCTTAGCTCAACAAATCCCTATATGTATGCACCTGCAACAAGCACATCATCCACTTATAGTAATAGGATAATGTCGCAACCATTATCTAACCTGGTAAAGTAAACACAATGGTTACAATGACATTGACAAAAGTCATGCTTTGTCATACACCTGTCAAACCTATACCACTATCCTGCAGCTTCCTCAAGACCATATGACCTAGCCTTCTATCTCACGTTTCCATCCTCTCTCTTCTTTAACCAAGGAATCCATTCATCTTTTAGTGCTTTCATCTCGGCTGGAAACTCTACCAAGTCTCCTATGCAGTTCTCTTTTAAAGAATTGATGCCATGTTCCCACTATTTCCTGGATCCCACCTGCTCTATAGTGAGCAACAAGTATAAATAAGGGGAATAACAAATTTGAGGCTTACTTACCCTTTTATTCCTCCATATGGGCATTTGAGACTCCTTAACAGCTTGCTATCTGTCCAAAATCTATTCTAGTGACTGATGTTGGTCACCACCCAATCTACATCTGATTGATATCAGTTCCATGCAACTAACCTTACTACCGACACTGGTTCCCTGACTGATGTCAATGTCTTCCTAGTTAACAACGTCATTTCCCTAATTGACGTTGATAGCCACCTACCTGACACCACTGACTTTGCCTGTCTACACATG
Organism: Torreya grandis; assembly: GCA_037957365.1. Lineage (NCBI taxonomy): Eukaryota > Viridiplantae > Streptophyta > Pinopsida > Cupressales > Taxaceae > Torreya > Torreya grandis. Next base: position 3,425,949 of record JARHVA010001465.1, read on the forward strand.
ACCAATGTCGATACCTATCTGTTTGACATCGGTAACTATGTTTTCCTATGAGTGATGACTTTTTACTCATGAGCTCTATTTGGATCAAAACCCTATCCAAATTGCCCTGCTCAGAGTTATTTAGTCCCTTCCACTAATCTCTATCCATCATCTCCTCCATAAACACCAAGGCTTTCCAGTTCTTAAGTTTGTCAAAGACATCTAACTTTCTCTTAAGAACATGCATCTCCTTCTTACTCATGTGACCAAGCCTACAAAGCCACGTCTTCGCAACAGAAGAAGAATCAATAATACAAGTAGGTAGATAAAGAGTACCTACTTTCTTACCACCAACTAATTCAGGTGCATCCACTGTGAGAGTTCCAGTGCATCTCTCATCACCCAACTTTCTTAAAGAAATTAGCATCATCTTTAGAAATGGGACCTGCATGACCTCCTTCAACACCCATGTGTTGTTTGTTTGCAATTTCAGCCACACTTCACCTATGCCACCAATTTGACAAGGCTCACCAGCCCCTAAATAAATCTTTCCAAAGTCTCCATGGACCTTAACATGGAAAAATACTCTATTTAAGACTACATGGAAAGAGGCAACATAATCTATACAACCAAGATTCTACTTTATCCAAGGAACATACCAGAGCATCCTATGCAACAACATCTGCTTCTTCATTTCCTTCATGTTGATCTTCTACCGACCTATAATCTTTCTTTTTGTGCCTTGCCTTTCCACAACACCTTAACTGATCATTCTTGATTTTGAATTCCTCCATACTTTCTTCTGCCATTGCTATACTCCCACTCAATCAGAAACCCTTGAGAGTGACCTATAATCAACACACTTAACAAGCTTTACCAGCTGTTAGTGAACCTAACCTAGCTCTGATACCACTTTCTCAGTGGTATCACTGCATGAAACTAGAAACCTAAGCTCTAATACCACTTTGTCAGGAACTGGGTTCACAAAGCTCTGACACAATTTATCAAAATTAAGAGCACACTTGATTACCTATGTATTAGCAACTAAACATAGAATTTAACTAGAAGTAAAGAGTAACTAGAAATTAGAAATAACATAGAATATGAGAGGCAACAAACAATTGTATTCAACTCATCCAAAAGGAAATTACAATAGAGAGATCACACTCTTTCATCTACTTCATGGGCATACTAGTAATCTTTCCTCAAGAGTTCTCTTCTCTCAATATAGGTCACAACAAACAACTCAAACATAGAGATGTTGTTCACCTCTAACCAGTCAGTAACAATACTGCCATTACACAAGTACTCAACATACTCCAAGTAGATATCCTTGATCTTGCAACAACCTACATATCCCAGATCTTACTTACCCATGTAGATCTTCTCCCTGATCTTGCAACAACCTGCTTATCAACCTGATCTTACACACCATGAAAGAACCCTTGTGATTCCACCATCGGAAGAACTCTTCTAGTTCTACACTTTATAATACAGCCCCATGGGTCTATTATATAGATCCCATGAATACAATAATTAGACAAGTGGCTCAAGACTAAAATTAGTCTTTACATGCAAACAACCCATTCAACAAACTAACTATTCATCAACAACCAGTTTTGGAATGCACAAGAGACCGCCGTCAGTCCCTATTTGTCTGGAGGTGACCGACGATAGCTGATCCTGACTGATGTAAGTTTCTATCTATCCACCACTGAATAATGTCAGGTGGCCTACCGATGTCAGTGACTGTGACACTCAGCAACCTCCATGTTTGCATCCGGGTGAAGCTTTTAGCTCCATAACCTAACAATCTCCTCAACTCATTATCTTGAATAGTTATCCAAGTTTTAAGCATAACCACCCCAAATATATAATTCTATAATACAAAAGCATCATATACATATTTTTTTAAAGGCATGATGGTATTTTACTAAAACACAAGTGTACTTTGACCCTTACTCTCTCAAAATTTAAAATTTTAGATTTCACACATTG
>JARHVA010001466.1:0-27500 GCA_037957365.1 Torreya grandis
AGAGAGAGAGAGAGAGAGAGAGATGAGAGAGAGAGAGAGAGAGAGAGAGAGAGGAGAGTATAGACATGATATTGTAACTTGGGAAAAAGAGAATTGGTAAAGATATGGAAAAGGTTATCATTGGCCATGCTATGTTAACATTTGTTGGGAAATGTTTTCCACCTTTTAATAAAATCTTGGGCATTTTTTATTTCAAGTTGTTTATAATTTATAAAGTGGCCCAAAGTATTTCCAAGAAGATCACTAGTTTGGAAACTCTTAGACTAAAGCATTTACTAAATCTTCCAAACTAGTAATAAAATGAGTTTTTAAGTTGGTTTTACCAATCTAAAGCATCACTCGTGAGGGTTTCATCTAAGAGATTGGTAGTGGTAAAGGTATTCAATTTAACCCAATATTTATATGAGATTTCCAAATGGTTTGAGATGAAGGGTAACATCAGTTGATCCATTATAAGAAATGGTAGGGGTGATACCTACTATATCAATATTAGCAAATTTAGTGGTAAGAGGTTCATTTTGAATATGCTTAATGGTTTTATTGACCAAAGGATGTTGAGAGATGAGATTGCCTTAGGAATATTGAAGAGGAGGTGGGGGAATATTTTGATTATGCATGCCCTGATAAATTAGTTGAGGATGAGTTTGAAGATGGAAAAAGTGATTTTTCATTCTCATCATTTGATCTTATATTATGAGATTGAAAGGTATTCATTTGATTAAGTGATTTTTATAAAATTTGGTGGGTTTTATTGTCATTGTTAACATTATTTGAAGCACTAGAGTTGGTATTAGTGGCTTCAGTACCACTATTATTGTTGGTAGGAGCTTGAGAAGAACTATTAAAATGTGAGGTACTAGTGGAAAAAATTTCTTATGTGGAAAAAGATGGAATAGTGAAGGGATGAGAAGATGAAGCATTAGAAGCATGATTACCTTGTTAAGCATGGGATATATTGAGAGGGGTGGTGAATCAATATATAATATATCTTATTAAATATTTATACTTATTTCAATTTCTTAATCTTCTTAAATATGCATTCAATATATGTAATAAAATTAAAGGAATAACATGCACCACAAAAGAGAGAGAGAGAGAGAGAGAGAGAGAGAGAGAGAGAGGAGAGAGGAGAGAGAGAGAGAGATACCATATTTGTATGTGGAATCCTAAAGTGGGAAAAACCATAGAGAACGATATCAAGTATGAAAATGATCACCAACTCCAAATTATAATATTCATAATCACCAACTTGCAGGAGCACCAACCCCTTTGTTAAGCACCAACATAGCAATGATTTGTGATCACCAACCCACAGGATCACCAACCCCTCTATGTAGATAACACAACTATCCCTCAATATCTCTTTCTCAAAAAATGATAGAACTCTACAATATCTCTTTCTATACTATTCTCCTTTCTCTTCTCTCCTCTTGATCTTCTTATCGAAATACAATCCATTCACACTCTTTCATTGTACAAATGGATTCTAAAGCCTTTATTTAATAGCTTTCCAAATGACCTTTGACATTTACCCTTTGTGTCCCTTCAATCCTCATGGAAAATGGTGCCAAACTTGTATGACCCTTCATATCCTTTCATTTTAAAAGTCACATGGTGACCCTTCATGATCAAATTCATACTTTCCCCTTTTGCCTTTGTCTTGGTGACATTTTAAATTCCTTAAGATGACTCTTCATGGAAAAATGCACCATGTCCTCTTTTATCTTCACTTGGTGACTCTTGGAATTCTTCAAGATGATTCTTCATGGGAAAATGCATCCCATTCCTCTTTTGTCTTTACCCCATGACTCTTTGACTTCTCCTTGGGACCTATTTTGACTTTATATAATAAAAAAATATATTTGTTAATATTAAATAAATATTAACACACATTAGCAAAGATATGAACATTAAAAACACCATTAAATGTTATGGGGCCTTTATCACCAAAAATGCTAGACCTTTGACATCAATGACAATATTTCCAACAATATGCCCCTTTGTCATTGATGGTAACCTCAAACTAAAATTACCACATCCTGAAACCTAAACTGCACATGCTATCCTACACATACTACCATCTAAAAAACATTAAGTAACCCCCCTTACTATGAACAACCTGTACCTATTCCTTGAGCCTATTTTTTCACCTCTGCCTATACCTATTATTCTCCCCCTTTAACATCAATGTAAAATGGCCTATCCTGGAGCTAACACTTAGCTCCCCCTAAACTGATGTTGATCCTCAATTATAGGAAGTAAAAGTAATTACTCCCAACTTCTCCCAAAGATACTCAAATGTGTCTTTTGGTAGTGCATTTATGAAAATATCTACAATGTATTTTGTAGTACTAATATATTCCATCTTAACCTGATAATCTACAACCTGCTCTCTTAAGAAGTGATATCTGATGGGAATATGTTTTATTCTTAAATGCATCACTATATTATTTGAAATATTAATAGAACATATGTTGTCAAAAAAAATAGAAATATGTTCATCATATTTTACCTTAATGTCTTCTAAAGTTTGCCTCATCTAAAGCACTTGAGTAGAACACAACATTGCTATAATATATTTTTCTTCAACTGTAAAAAGTGATACCAAGTTATACTTCTTACTTAGCCAAGATACTAAGCTATCACCAAGAAAGAAAGCTCCTCCATTTTAACTCTTTTTGTCATTCAAACAACCTACCCAATCTGAATCTATATAAGTGACCAAAGTAAAATCTCTACCTATGGGATACCATAATCCATAATCCAATGTCCCCTTGACATATTTAAATATTATTTTCACCAATTGAACATGACTACTTTTGGAGCTGACTGATATCTTGCAACCATACCTACTACATACATGATGTCTAGCCTTGATGCTATCAAATATAAAAGACTACCAATCATAGATCTATATAAATATTGATCTACAATTGGTGAATATTCATACTTTCTCACCTTATTTCATATAATCATTGGTGTTTCAACTAGTGAACAATCCTCAAAACCAAATTTTTTCAACATTTCCTTAGCATATTTACTTTGAGATATGAAATTTTTTTTATCTAACAAAAATATTTACAACCCTAAGAAAAATGACAATTCTCCAAACATAGACATCTCAAATTATTTTTGCATATTATCAAAAAAATATTTCATCATATTTTCAATGTTTCCTCCAAAAATGATGTCATCAACATATACCATAATAATCAATTTATGCTCACCTTCTATTTTGATGTAGATATTCATGTCATCAAATCCTATCTTCAAACCTTGATCCTGTAGGTACTTATCAAGTCTTGCATACCAAGCTCTAGGTTCTTGTTTCAATCCATATAGTGCCTTATTAAATCTACATACATGGCTACTATCATTTTAGAGAATAAATCCCTTAGGTTATTTAATGTAGACCTCTTCTTCTAGATTGTCATTTAGGAAGGCAAATTTGACATCCATTTGAAACACTATGCAATTTTTAAACACTACATATACAAGAAACATTATAATAGCCTCTAGCCTTGCTACTAGTGTAAATTTTTTTTCAAAATATATACCCTCAATCTGAGCATATCCTTTACATACCAACCTAGATTTATTCCTAGTAACTTCACCATCTTCATTCAGCTTATTTTTATATACCCACTTTGTTCCTATCACATTTTGATTCTTTGGTCTAAGCACTAATTCCCAAGTAACATTATTTTATATATAATTTAACTCTTCATCCATTGCCTTAATCCAATGCTCATCATGTCTATCTTTTAAAAATATTTTAGGCTGAATTTTAGATAACAAAGAAAAATTCACTTGCTCAGATTCACTTAACATCATCCTTCTAGTGCAAAATATTTTATTTATGTTCCTAATGATGTCACTTTTATTATTATTTCTCTAAACATATTTAGATGGGGTCTTGGTTTCCTTTTGTTCCTTCTTCTCATCTTCAACTGATTCTTCAAAATCTTCTTCTTCAATGATATTAGGAATGTCTACTAGATCATTGTCTCTTTGTGCTCCATCTTATTCTATTCTGACACTTAAAATTTCAACTATTTTCTTAGTTATTTTTTTATAACATTTATAAGCTTTAATTTTTCAAAAATAACCAATAAATATACCTTCATCTTCTCTATATTCAAACTTACCCAATTTTTCATTAGTTCTCTTTATGAAGCATCTGCTACTAAAATATTTGAAATAATCAATTATAATTGGTGTGTCTTACCATATCTCATAGGGAGTCTTATCATTATTGACTCTTAATAATTATCTATTCTAAATATTTATTATTTTATCAATTAACACTTTGTAATATCTTTTTGGTATCTTATATTCATTTAGCATTATCCTCACCATCTCTTAAACTGTTCTATTTCTTTGCTTTACTACTCCATTTTGTTGTGGGGTTCTAGCTACTGAATAATGTCCTTTTATATCATGGTCTTCATAATAATCAATAAATTCATCTGACATGAATTCTCCTCCTTGATATGATCTCAGACACTTAATCTTTAAATTAGTTTTATTCACAACTAAAGCTTTGAATGCTTTGAAGTGTTTTGAAAGCTTTTAATTTTCTTCTTTAAAAACATTACCCAAGTCATACATGTAAAATCATCAATGAGAAACATGAAATATTTCTCACCTTAATTACTTTGATTTCTCATAGGTCCACACAAATCAATGTGAACAAGTTCTAACATCTGAGTGGTCAAGTATTCTTTTGTCTTGAACCATCTTCTGACCTACTTCCCATGCTAACATGGTTCACAAAGCATGTTGGACAGCTTTGTAATCTTTGGAAGATTTTTTACTACTTTCTTCTTGATGATGTTGAAAATTTTATCAAAATTTAGATGTCCCATTCTCCTGTGCCATAGACAACTTTCTTCAATCTAACTCAAACAACATCTTTAACCTTTGATATATGATAACATATATAGATTATTGCCTATTCTCTGAGCATCTACAACCAAATTATCTAAATATTTTATTCTAATCTCAAAAACTTATAAATAAAACTTTAGTGTGTGTCCTTGATCACACATTTGTCCTACACTCAAAATATTATGCTTAAGACCACATACACATAGAACATTTTCATTTTTAGTTCTACCATTATCCAAACTTAGTGTACCTTTTCTGATAATTTTGGCAGTAGTATTATCTCTAAATTTAATTATGCCACCATTAGACTTCTTTAGGGTTATGAAATTTCTCTTGTATCCTATCATGTGCCTTGAACATCCACTATGAATGAACCATAGCTTTTCTTCATTTCTTGCATGCAAAGTTGTCTAGACCAACATAGACTTTTTAGGTTGTTTATTCTACCATGAACTTGTCTAAAATTTCTTCTTCATGAATGGAGCTTTGAAACTCTAGTATTTCTTGAATAACTCAAACATGCTTATATAGTACCAGGATATGTGTCTAAATTTATTTCACTTGTAACATATTATGGCTTCTTCATTAAATCCTGATAGAGGAGAAAAAGAGTTGTGGATTCTACTTGACTCTGCATGAGTCTCCTCTTTGTTTCTAAAATTATTAGACCTTTTCCAACATTATATTTTCTTATGACCATATCCATTACAATAAAAATAGTAACCTTAAAAATAGAACCTATTTGTGTATCTCTGACCTGATTACCTTTTGTAGCTCTATTCCTTCTAGCCTTATTTGTTTGAGATGTCCTCTGTATTCTTAACTGATTCCTTTCTATTTCCTCTTTTGTAAAAAACTATCCATCATATTTATAAATATTTTCAAGATTTACCCAAGTCTCCTAAGTATATTTTCATTGCATAACTTAAAAAAATTTTGATTCACATAAACCACATAAAATAACATGTAGATCTTTATCATTATTTTCACTTGGCTTCTTTTCTGTCGTAGTGGTCACAAGTGTCTATGGCTCTTCGTATTCCTCCACAACTACTTACCAAATATTGAATCCAAGAGACATCAAATAAGTCCTCATCTTTATGCTCTAAAAATAATAATTGTTCCCATCAAACAAAGGTGCCTTATTTGTAGAAAAACTAACATGTGATCCAACCATCATGTTTTCTATGATCTACCTTCAAGCTGTTAAACTTTTTCCAAAGGAACCTACTATGATACAAATTATTAAGCACATGATATACTGAGGGGGTGAATCAGTATATCATATTTCTTATTAAATCTTTTTACTTAATTCAATTCCTTAATCTGCTTAAACATTTATTCAAGATATGCAATAAAACTGAAGTAATAACATGCACCACAAAATAGAGAGAGAGAGAGAGAGAGAGAGAGAGAGAGAGAGAGAGAGAGAGAGAGAGAGAGAGAGAGAGAGAGAGAGAGAGAGAGAGAGAGAGAGAGAGAGAGAGCAGATTTTTATGTGGAAACCCAAAGTGGGAAAAACCATAGAGAACTATCTCAAGTATGCAAATGAGCACCAAGTCAAATTATAATGTTCACAATCACCAAATTGTAGGAGCACCAACCCCTTTGTTGAGAACCAACATAACAATTATTTGTGAGCACCAACCCACATAAGCACCAACCCCTTTATGTAGATAAAACAACTAGCCCTCAATGTTGCTTTCTCAACAAATGATAAAACTCTACAATATCTCTTTATTTTCTATTCTCTCCTCTTGCTCTTCTTAGTGAAATAAAAACCATGCACACTCTTACATTATACAAATGGCTTATTAAGCCTTTATTTATAGCTTTCCAAATCACCTTTGGCATTCAACCTTTGTGTCCCTTCAATCCTCATGGAAAATGGTTTCAAACTTGCATGATCCTATGTATCCTTTCATTTTTAAAGTCACATGGTGACCCTTCATGAGTAAATTCATCCTTTCCCCTTTTGTCTTTGTCTTGGTGACCTTTTGAATTCCTTAAGATGACTCTTCATGGAAAATTATGCCATACCCTCTTTTGTCTTCACTTAGTGACTCTTGGAATTCCTCAAGATCACTCTTCATGGGAAAATGCATCCCATTCCTCTTTTGTCTTTATCCTATGACTCTTTGACTTTTCCTTGGGACCTATTTTGACTTTATGCCACTAAAAATATATTTATTAATAATAAATAAATATTAACACACATTAGCCAAGATACTAACATTAAAAACACCATCAAATACTATGGGGCCTTTATCACCAAAAATGCTAGACCTTTGACATCAATGACAATATTTCCAACATACTTTGGGTATAAAATGATTCACTAGTGGAAGGATTAACAATAGTGGGTCTTAGGAGAGGCCCACTAGATTTATAACTTACCATGTTAATGGATATACTAGGCATGGAGGTAGAATAGGTTAACTAAGAAGAGGTCATGGTATGAGAAGGGGTCATAATAAAGGGAAGAGGATGAGAATTAAAGAAATTAGTACCTCCAAATCCATGTGATAATGTAAGAGAAGGTGAATGAGGCTCTTCAACTTGACTACTAATCATGATATGGTAAATTTTAGAAGGATCTTTTCCTTGATGTTGAGGGAAAATGGAGATAAAGAAAAGCATTTCAAGGGTATACTCTAATTTGGTTTGATCTTCAATGGAGAAAAGAGGATTATCATATGAAGAGGAATAAGGAAGGGTCCCATAGTTCATTATGTGAGTGGATATATGAACATTACTCTCATCCAAGAGAGGATCCCTAATCTACTTATGAAGACCCTATGAGGGTTGGTAAGACTCATCATGTTTGTTGAATGCAACTCAATATTATCTTTAAATAAAAAGTTCATGATGAAGTAGAATGACTAAGAAAGGTAATAAAGATGCAAAAATTGGGAAATAAGAAGTGAAAAATGACTATACAAAGTCGATTAGGTTTACCTAACATGAAAAATAGGGCCTAAAATTTTTACAAAGTTGACTGGGTTGACCTAGCACAACATATAGAGGCTAAAAAAGCATACAGGGTCAATTGGGTCGACCTAGCACAATAGATAGGAAAAACTAGATAGTCTGTAAGAGACTCTATTGAAATGATTGTGTACTAAGATAAGAATTTTTTTTCAAGTTCTTAGGAAATAAATAAATGAAAGCAAAAACATAATTAATTAGATCAATGAGGCCAATCCAATTGAGGCACATAACATAAAACCTTGTACTAATGTTGGTTAATGTAATATTTTATAATACAACATATAATTGAGCAAAAACCAATCAGTCAACTTGGAAAGTAAAATATAACTAAGTGGTCAACCTGAATGTTGTTAGATTATTAGAATATAATTTTAGATGTGATAGGAAGTTAGCTATAGGCAAGGAACTAAAAATTAATCTAAGGATGGTTTTAGGATGTTTGGGTTGAAAGGGATCTATATTGGCAATGGTACAGGCTTTATATTATGGCCTACCCCATCACTTCACACACCATAGTGATAAGGGTGTTAGGTGTTTATCCAAAATATACCATTAACCATGTGTTTATTCTTGGCTAGAAAACCAAGGTAGCTTCCCCCTTGGTGATGAAATAAAAGTAGGTAGGCCTTGCATAGACAATTGCTAAAATTCTTTTTAAGATTTTGTGATTTGGTAGTGTGTGCATAAAAGAGGAAATAGTGAAACTAAATGGTATATTAAAAACCATTTAATTAGATTATATGACCTATTCTAAGCATGCAAATAATAAGAATTGAAAGTGTGAGCTAATTACCAACATATAAGTGTTAATTCTAACTTTGAAATATAGTATAGTGTCAATCTAGTCAATAATATATGCAAAGAATATAGAATAGGGTTGATAGTGCCACCCTTGTACTATGGAAGCAAAAAGTTTGAAAGTGAATTACATCAACAAAGTCAACCTAGCTTTTTAGATTGCACAGAGAATATAGAATTATGTCGATAGGGTTACCTAGTTGACTATACAAGGGTAGTTTTAATGACTGTAAACTATGAAAAAGAAAAATGAAACAAATTCTAGAAATGATAGAGAAGGATAGAAAGGAACCTTGGTGGGTTAGAGGATGTAGAGAAAAATAAGAATGCTATTAAATAACCTTGATTTGTACTTTCCAAGTCTACTAATTATGTCAACTGGGTCAACTAAGATTTATAAATACCTATTGATAATAACCTAAAAATATACATGGTTGACTAGGTTAACCTAGTATATTGAACCTAATGCCTGAAACTGTACAGAGTCAACTAGGTTAACCTAATAGTGTGAACTACAAGTCTAGAAAACCTACACAAAAAGAACATAGTCATTTTGATGAAACTGTGTTAAACCTTCACATAGAATTTATTATTGTGTCAGCACAATTGACCCAACATCACAAATATATGAAAAAAATGATGAAATAAGTGAAGAAAAAATTGTGAAGGTTAGATTCACATCAGGTTCACCAGAATGTATGCAATAAGAAATACATCATATCTATAAATCAATCCCAACTAAGAGAATATAGATCATGCCATACACTTCTAATTGGGGACACATATTTTAAGTGATAACATGACCAATATGGGGATATGTTAGACCTAATTAGGGGATATCTTATCATAATAAACGATGATATGGAGGGTTTGAAAGCATCCAATCTAACACAATCATGAAATAACCCCAAGGGGTCCTACATTTTTATATTTTACCTAAACTAATAACAAGTAAAGTAAATCAAATCTAGTGTTAACCAAAGCTTGCGGCACAAAGTAGGGGTTAGAAAAAATAAAACTAAACATGTATAGAAGACATATACTCATGTCAATGTATATATAATCATAATACAAGGAAGATAAGTAAAAATGCATATCTATCTACTCTTACAAAGAAGAAACAGAGTTAGGAATACTTACCTTTGAAGATAAACCCACTGAGTCTCAATCTCTCCCTTAGCCAAGGTGTTTCATAAGAGTTTGTTGTGTTATGAAAGGATGACAAATACAAATAAGCTCTAGGCTACACAACCTATCAATGCATCTAAAAGACTTCTGCATAAGATAAGATCCATATATATAAAGAAAGTATAGAACCTTAAGATTTGATTCTCAATAAGAATAGTCAATAAATAGATGTTTGTTCACTCTTACTTCTTCTTCTCATAATAAATGATAGAAATGAACTTGTATATATAGGTGTATTTGACCCTTAACCCTTACAAAAATCCTAACTGATAGGGTTGACCTAGTCAACCTAGCATAATTTTGGATAATAATTCACTAGGTCATAAACAAGGTCGGCCAAAGTCCAAACTAGTTCTTAAGTGAAAATAACCTAAAATTGTAAAAGGTCAACCCAGTCGACCTAGCATAGCCAATTGAAAAAAAGGGTTTAAGGTGAGGAGAAGGAGGATAAAATGTAGCAAATCAATGGAAAGGGTAAAATAGAGAATAGCAATATTAGAGATAATGGTTTTAGGAGATAAGTGTGTAGATAACAAGTGGTATAAGGGACAACAATCTTGTGAAGCACTAATGGTCTACCCACCCCTTTCCCAGTGGACCCCTTAATGTGTGAACTCAGAGATATTGAGATTCAATAGGTTCTTAAAAGACATAAAGTGTCAATAATTGATAAAATTTTAAATATATTATGTGTATACATCTTGAATCAATGTTTACTCATGATCAATCTAACATTTTCTAGAACTAAAGGATGTTCAAGAAGAAATAAGAGAAACTATTCCAATAAATTTGGGAAGAAAAAAGGATCCAAAGTGTGTATACTTAGGTTTATAATGTATAACCAAAGATAAAATTTAATTTACCAATTTTTTTTAAATAATTTATCAATATTTTAACTTGGTAATAAAAATATTTAAAAGGTTATGATATTTTTATAGTTAAACATGATGCATAGTAAATATCATATAATGTATGTTAGGTGAAAACCTATTATAATTATCCCCTTATTGGAATCCATCATCAATAATGAGCTACATAAAATGTTATATGGTGATATCATTTATCGAGTTAGATATTCTGATTGGGTAACTAATATTTTCCTAGTCTATTAGAAGAATGGTAAAATTTGTCTTTTTCTAGATTTTAGAGATATTAATCAAGAAATTACTAAAGATAATTTTACTTTAAGAATTATGAATCAAATTTTATAGAAGATTTCCAATTGGGAAATGATATCTTTATTAGACATATTTTCTTATTACAATCAAGCTTTTTCAAATCTTGATGATAGACAAAAAAACACCTTCATATACATAGAGGTAATTTCATTTTTAATATAATTATTTTTGTTTAATTAATGTAGGTGTCACTTTATATACAATAATAGATTTTAATTTAAATGATATAATTGGTTTCATTATTCAAGTATACTTAGATGATCTTTTTTTAATTGATATTCACTTTTAACTGGAGCTAAAAACTAGTTTTGGGGCATAAAATGGGGTATAGTCCTTGAGAACTATTAAACCAATATAAACTTCTACCACTTGATCAATTGAAACCATGGTAAACACAAATGACCACATTTGGCCTATAAATACCCTATGAGATTTGAACTTTGATGGGGCTAGGTATAACCAACCCACTTTACCAACCCTTCTACATCTCATTGGCATATACTTAGATGATATTACTATTCATTATAATAAAAAAAATCTCTGATATCATTTATGTCAAATATTTGTTAGATGTAAAAAATTTGGCATATCATTAAATCCCCCAAATCACTCATTTCTAAATACGAAAATTCTATAGATTGATATCACATCAAAGCTATTGCATAATTTTCTCCCCCTAAATATTAATCTAATCTTAGATATTTATTTAATAAAATCAATTTGGTATGCAAGTGATTTTTTTATTTTTTAAATAAATATAACCCTCTATAATTTTACTTAAGAAAACTCATAATTATTTATGGGATAGAATATCAGATGTAGTCATTGATGAAATAATAAATGCAATAGTAAGTGATCATGTAATTATAAAAATATATAGAAATATACCATTCATTTTTTTACAGTAGCATGATTGAGAATGATATATCTATTGTTGTTATGAAATATGATCAAAACCATGAAGAAATACCCATAGGATACATGAGTAAATTACTCAGAAGTTAAAACTAAATATCATTTGATTGAAGAAGTAATTATTTATATAGCTTCAGTTTTAATAAAATATAAATATCTCTTAATGGGTAATAAGGTAATTGTATGAGAAAACATTCCTATGTTGTCTTGCTTATTGAAATTATCATGAATTATTGTATACTAGCTAAATGGTTTTTTAGAATATAAGAATATGATCTTAAATTTGAAACTTATAGAACTATTGATTAGTAATTTGACACACAAATTAGGTGGGATGTTCACCCATATAACCTCTCCTTAAAGGAGGTCCTAAGGTCTCCCCAAGTTTTATATCTATCGAGTCATGGTATACTAGATAACCTAGTTGGTCTATGTGTAACTATTTCAATACAAGGGGCATGATGATTTAGAATAATAATTTATTTTAAATGTTATTTTGGTCTTAATGGATTAGGGGGTAGTGTAATTTTACATATTTCATTTATGCAAGGTTTTTAATGTGTTTCAAGAAATAACAATGAACACACATTTTTATATTTTTCTAGATTAAAAATATTAGAATTTAGGGTTTTAAATGTATTAAATATGACTAATTTTAATACGTTCAATGAATACATATAACAATGTGGAAATGGAAATAAATGATACTTGAAATCTAGCTTTAACATTCAAATTGGATTTCATTCATACCCTATGCTAATATATCTAATAAAAAAAATTAAAAATGAAGGAAAATCATGTTGAAATGAAGACAAATTTGATCCACTTGATTAAACACAACCCATGAAACCTATCTCTCATCTAGAAAGTTCTCACATAATTGCATACAATAATAGCTAAAGAGTATGAGGAAAGTAGAGCTAGAAAGAAGAAAACACATCAAACATATTACATACCAATGAAATGAAAAAAACTTTTATATAACTTTAATTAAAATGTATATTTTTTTTAATATCACAATGTAGAGTCAGTTACAATGGAATAGGTCAATAATTCTCTAGCATAAAAATAGTATAAGAAAGTACAGGGAGAAATTACACTAAAAATAATAATATTACATGGAAATAAATTGGTTGGTTCAATATTTCTCCTTAGAGTAGAAAAGAGATAACCTTTTGGAAGTCAATAATCCAACCATATATAACAAATAAATCCCAAGTTTAAATTTATTTCCCTCTAAAATGTAGCTAAGAGTAATAAATTCTCTATACCAACTCCTTATTTTCCTAAAAAAAACTACACCTCATTACATGTTTTGCCTGTAAAAGACAAAAAAAAGTTAGATTTGGAAATTAAAATAAATTTATATAAATCAAATGGAAAGAATGTGAACAAATTTTAATTGACATAAAATTTATCAAAATCGAAGGTACATTATAAATCGGATGGAGTTATGTTCTTGATGCTATAAATAGATCATAAATAACACATGAGAAGAAATTTATAATCAAAAAATTGATAAAGGGTACAAAAATTCCCTCACCCCTCCCTCCCCCCAACATCCCCCCATTTAAATATTTTGGTTTTATGTTAAAATAAGGATTTGATTTTTCAAATTTGAATTCTCTAGTTCTATTCAAGATTTAAAATCCTAAATAGAATATGTGATATGCATTAAAAAACTTTGTAGACCTATTTGAGGTTTCAAATCCTAATTAGGTCTTACTTTTCTTTAAATGTTGGTCGTAGACCCAATTGGAGTATATACCCTTTATTACCACTATATTTATTTCCTTGGTGGTTCTACATTGTAGTTGGGCTTCATATCCCATAGAAAATTGTGAATTGAGTGGAATGGGCCTATAGACTTAATCATGGGTTAGAAGTCTAATTAGGTTTTAAATTTTTGAAAATACAAGACGAGATACAATATACCTAACTAGGGTTTCTAACATATTTTTAAAATATTTTCAACATACAAACTAAGTTATTAAAAAAATATTTTTTAACCAAGTACCAAGTATGAAATTTTCTCAAACAATCTTAGTTTTTTCAAAAGAGTAGGTTTTAGGGGTTGGTTTGACATACAAAATAAGATAAAATCTATGATCAACTTGATATATGCAATCAAAAAAGATACTTAAAGGAAAATTGAGGCATAAAGACTTTGATTTGATGCTAAGTGTTAAATATAAATTTTTCTTACATGGATGTGGTTTTTAAAATGTGATGATTATGGGACACAATATGCCACACAAACTCAAAAAAACCTACCAAATTGACATAAGAGAGTTAAGACCAACAAGACCATAAGATCAAGTAATATCATATAAAAAATAAAAAAGTGGTTCCATGATTATGGAGGAATTAGGATGTGTTATGTAAGCAATAAAAAAAAGGTGACTCTATTGGAAAATACTCTTGAATATTTTCAAACTAGATAAACATGCTTATGAACCTATAATATTTAGCCAAGATCATGAATGTAAAATGAATGGATCTAAGAGAGGAAAATATGGTAAATGGTATATGACCAAATATAGTATTATCATTGACTTGGTGTGTGAAAATGAGTTTATTGCCACTTTGTAGAACCTATAAGGACTAACTACTATGAATTTTATTGATGTAGTTTTAATGCATAATAAAAGTTTAATGAGGTAACCTATAATGTTTTAGGATCTCAATGGAGATAAAATCCACCTTAGGTCATGAGTTTTAGGTATGGGTTGAACAACTAGATGGTTGAATAGAAGGCTATTCAATCAGGTGTGAATGGGTGAATGAAACCTATAATAAAGTTAAAACCTAGTTGATTTGGATGGATGGAATATATGCTAAACTGGTTAGATATAAAAAAAATCCAAAAGAGGGAAAGGTAGGGCATAAAATAAGGCTCTTTGATTTTGAATACATTACTCTTAGGATGGTCTCTTTGAGGATAAGTGTCATAATAACAATGCTTACAGCTATTAGTTGTTACACACACATGTGAAAACATAGTAAGAAAGTTTGGGGGATAATAGATATAGTAAATTTTAAGGTCTCAGCTAAAGATTGATTATATTTAGAGTAAATATTTCACACCCTTATTCATAATATTATAGCTTGGACCAGAGAGATATATAAGGTAGTTATTTCTCACACCTAGAAGGATATATTAAGAAAACACTTATGCATACTTAGAGGATTGAAATAATCAACCTAATTACATATAATCAATGACATTTCCTAATTATCTAATATATATTATACAAATTAAATCATCATATACCCATAATAACAATAAGCAACTTTTTGTAGCTTTTGCACACTTTAAATTACTGAACCAAATAACCAATAAAGTAAAACCAATTAATTACATAGAACTAAAATGTAAACACGTCAACACATTTTCATGATAATCAAAGAAGACATCTTCATGTATTGATAAATTTCCCCCCAAACCTTGAAAATAAATAGATTAAAACTATAAATATATTTGACGACAGGTCACCTCATCCTCCAAATCCATGCAAAAGTCTAAGATTACATGTTAATGATAATTAAAATGAATGTTATGATTAATGCAAGTTATGCATATATGTATAAACTTAGTCAAAACTAAATCTTTTATAATTATACTCTCTTACAAATACATGCACTGTGTGAATTCTTAAGAAAATAATCATTTGACCACTATGTCTTAGTTACATTATCAATTTACATGTAAAATATATATATAAATAATCAAACAAAATAAGGATTACTAGTTGATAGAGCCTACATTGTTTAACTGATAGTCTTTGGATGGACTATAGTGGAAGGTAGATTGAATTGGAAGACCTAGACACATCTTAATTATTTACTTCTAACTCTTGGTAGTGTTTATATCTAATGTTTTGATGTGACTTTATTATATCCATGTTCAAAAGGGATAGTCTAGGTAACCTTGTAACCTATGGTAATAACTATGTATGTTCTTCCTTGGTGGCTCTAAATTCCACACAAAACATCTCCACATTAGTACCTTCTTTTTGTTAAATCCTAGCTCTTGTTCAATTTCCTCTAATGTACATCAATGGAGACTTTGATTAAAATTATATGACCCTTACTATAGTAAATGATCAAAACTAGCCCTGCTTATTGATTTACCTAAAGAATCAAGGGCCTATGAATGTTTCAACTCATCTAAAATTTGTAGGACTTATTTTTACTAGTTTGTAATTTAAGAATCAAAGCTTATGTTCTTGACACCCACTCTTTAAATTCTAATGTCCTAATGACCAACATATTCAAATGATTAGATAATTCCAATGGTGTCTTGAAATTAAGATGGTTTAAAGCCTTATTTATTGTATACAATATAAGTAAATTCAATTTATTTTCATCTTCTATCAAAGAATTAATTAATTTGACCATTACAACTATATGAGGGCATAATTCAATCCTCATTAAACCAATAGTATCTAAATTGTACATCACCTTCAGTCTCTCTAAGAACATGAACAATTTGCTACTACTCTATTACCTATTAAATATCTTATTGTAATTCTTGTCTTACCTACTATGTGCCCTCATGAAGTTCTAGTAATGCCTTTGTATTTACATAAAGATAGGATTTAAAATCTTCATTATATGAAGACTACCCAAGTCTCCTAGTTTTTCTCCTTGAGAATGAGAACACATCCTACCTCTCCTCCAATACCAAGCCTCTGCTAAAATAATCTTATATCTCCCTCTTTTTGACCCTCTATATTATATCCATTGATTTTTCAAAAATAAAGCTTAAAGTGGGGAGCTCAATTATTATTATATTGGATCTTTGGGAGGCTTGGCATTCTAGGTTCATATCCCACTAGGGAATTTCTAGTTGAGTGGCATCTACTGATCAAGTATCCTTAGTATTAGTCTTTATCAAAACATCCCTTGAATATTTCCTTATCACATCTACATCTAGTGGATCTGGTAATGATGACCAAATGACATTAGACCAATCTATATTTACAAACTAATGAATATGATGAACAACACAAGCGGGCTTACTATTATTGTATTTGGTAGTGGGAGTGAAGGAAGTAGCTTGAGTTGAAGTGGAGGAAGCTATAAGTAATCCCAATCGAGTAGAAGATATATGAAATTGATTATTAGTAAGGGCTTCCTTAGTTTTCTTAGAATGTACTTTATTGGACTTAGGGGGAGTAGAGGCAACTAAAACTAAAGTAATGGCAGGGGAGGTAAAAATAATGAGAGAAATAAAAATAATAGGAATTGAAATAACACTTCCAATAGTAAGAGAAATAAGATAGGTAGGAGCAAAATAATACTAGAATAAATAGGGACTAAAAAGTACAAGGCAATGCTATAAATAGTAGGATCCAAAGAAATGAAATCAATGTGAGAGAAAGTAATAACCATATAGACTGAACAAATAATATGCACTAAGGAAATAATAGGAGCAATGTCCTAACCTTATTTTATATCTTTATTGGTCTTTTCCCTTTTATTCATTAAAGACTCAATATGTAAAAATTTCAAAGCTACTCATCCTCATCTTTTGGCTCAGGGTCATCTTGAATTTATGTCTTAGAAATTGTGTCCATAGAATACTTGAAATCTCTAGGCTTCCTCTTATAGATTTTTTTTGACTTATTAGCCAAGGGAGGAGCATGCTGAGTGGAATTGGGTGTGACACCCACACTAGTAGTAGTTAGAGCCAAGGATGTAATAGGGAGGATAAAATATTTAGATTCAAAACATTCAATATATATAAGTTCTTAATCTCTCTCAATTGAAATTTTAGTAGCATGAATTTCCTCCACCTCTTTCTCTAACTTGAAAATTTTCATAAAAATTGGTTATTTATAAGATGGAACTTCTTATGAGGACCTTGAAATTATAGGGTCCTTATCAACACCCTGATCCTACTTGATGGTTATCATCACCATGGGTGGTGATCTAGAATAGGTTCCTTAGTCTTATTTCTTCTAGGAATGCTGAGAGGTAAAATAATACATAGTTGACCACCCATTGGGAGGTGGGAGCCTAGTATGTGCCTCTAAAATTGTTATAAAGGGATATGAGTATATAGCTATCAAAAAATCCTCCATTAATCCAACTAATTTTATCTATTTATAAACTTTGCATCATCTTTTGGATTTAAAAATATGAAATCATTCTCAAATGGTTCATGTTGACAGGGGATGTTAAAACCTTGGATGTGATTTTGAATTAGGCTATGAGGATCCCAATCCCTATGAGGAAAATTAGCTAATAAATAGTACTCTTTAATTTTAACAATTTCTCCAAAATGTTTTATGAAAGTATAACACATTCCACCAATCCTTAAAGAGGAGTCATTAAATAGATCCTTCTTCTTCTTTAAATCTTCATCAACATTCCACCACAACTGGTAGGTAATATCTTGTTTACCTAATTTTGTGATAACATACTTTTGGAAAGGTAAATGGGAAACCTTGTTCCCCATCACCATGATTACTATGTAGTTAGAGTAGATTCATTAATACCTCTTAGCCCTAATGTTTTTCTAATGCTTTCTGATATTATGAGCAAGGGATCTTCATGAATAACCCTCCATACATTTGGGTAAATGGTCTTATAAATTTTGATTATATTCCTCATATATAAATATATGTGGAGGAAGGAAAAGGAGTCACATACTTGATTTTTATTACAATATGGGGATAGGCTCCAAATATATCCATTATGTATGTAAATGATTCCCATGACTACATATAAAAAATAGGGCATCATATATAAATATTCATGCATAGGCCTCTTGTCCTTTTTGAACATTTTATCCTATAGTTTTATGTTGATTATTTTTCCTAGAGTGAAGGTTAGCTCTGAGGTCATCAATAAATCCAACAATGGCACCCATTTTATGTGTTTAGTGGATACTGGGTGACTTTATAACCTATTCAATAAGGCCATCCCAATTTGGACTCCCATCCAAAATTTGGTGATAGGCACTAGATTCTTAGCTTGGAGGGTGACCACTTCTATAAGAATGATCCATTTCTTTAGTGTGTTTTTAAATTTGGTCATCTTCTTCCACAAATCAACTCGGTGTCTAATAAAGGTAACATCTATAATGGACAACCATAGGTACATTTATAAATCTTCCCATAATATTCAAACAATGACTATCTAATGGAATATGTGGTGTAAGAAGTAACTACCAGTTAGATTCCTAAGAAATAATAAGTCCCTTAGTAGGTTAAAGCAGGGCATCACCTTAGGATTAGCTGCTATAAAATTTAATTGTTGACATTTTAATGGTATTAGGTCTAATACCAACTATTATTGTGGGGATGTGAGAGCCTCTTAATGTTAATGGGCATATGTGTCTGGAATCATATCCTAGAGAGATGAATAATTAGCATATTCATTGTTCAATGTAATAGAATCAAATATAATATCTATATATTTTGTGGAGGTTTTGTTAGAGAATTCATAAGATGGAAACACTCTCCTGAATACCTTAGATGAAAAAGACATTTCTAGTTGGTCTAATTATGTAGTTATAGTCTCAAATTCAATTACTTTCTCACTTTATAGAATTAATTCACAAAATAACATAGATAGGTAGGGCTTTGAATTCTCTTGTGAATGCAAATTTGCTTGAGTTCTTTAGTAATCAATAGTTAGATGTCTCTTTATAATTCACTCATAGAACATTGAGTATTGTAACTAAATTCAAGTTCATGTGCCATTAATTTCTAATGCCTCTAATATTGTTTTAATCATTTAATTCAAACTTTATCACTTTAATTTGGTGGGTATGCCATGTATTATTTCTACATGTTCAAATAAATATTTTTGTGTATCCTTTAGAATTCAAGTGTCAAGCTTTGTGTTGAGACTGAGTTAGCCAATTATTATGATTCTTTGAATATGTGAAATGCAAATCCAAAGGATTTAATAGACCAAAATTCTAAACAAAATATCTGACTACCAAATCTTGAGAACAAAACTTGTGAAGAACACTTTTCATGAATATAACTTCCAAACACTTTTTTGAAGACCAAATTCTGAATATAATCTATGAAATGTAAACTATGAAAAAAAATTACAAAATGTAGAATATACATTGGCAAATTTGAAAAAAAGGTTTTGAAAAATAAAAATGTGACAACATAGATGCCAAAAACCAACTTCTTGAACAAATGTTCTAAAAAAAATATGTGGATAAAAACTTATCAAATTCTACAACAAACATTATGATTAATAAAACCTATGAATATTTTTTTTAAGACACAAAACATGAAATTCAAAACTTTTGAAGTGGAAAATGTGTGAATTACGATTGCAAAAACATGTATATATGTAAAAATCCCAAACACCATTAATAGGTTAGTTCGAATAAATCACACAATGGAAACCTAGATAACAAAGAAATGTCAAATGTATTCATATTAATTAATAGTCATTCATATAAAAACTTTTAAATCTTGATCTTGTTTAATACACATATAAATGTTGATGAAAAAGGCTTTTCAAAACAAAACTAGACCTTTCAAACTTTTAATGGGTCCATACTCATAAAAAAATGAGAGTGGGGGTGTGTTGAATATAAGAAATGAAGACTCACATGAAGAATACTCTAGAGTATTCAAGAACCCAGATTATTTGTTTATAAACCCCAAATCAAACATGAACAATAACTAAAGAGAATAATTGAAACATAAAGAGGAAAGAGACTCCCAATTTCTTCATAAAACATATTAGCCTTACCCATACCTTGGATATGTGTGTGATAAAGTTATTTTATTTTACCCTTGACTTGAGGATTTTAGCAAGGACTTGAAGTAAACTGTAGGTTTCATTCTAATTTTTATTTAAGTATATTGAAATTAACTAATCTCAAGCATAAATTTACTACCAAATAAATGTCCATAGCCCTGACAAATATATCGTTGGTTCCTCTTTCATTCCTTCTCTCATATTATTGCATGATGCATGATATATTGATCTTATTTCATTATGTGAGTCTTTGATCACCTTTATATTTTTTTTATTTTTAATAATCACTCTTTAGTATAAATTGGTCACTTTTATAAAAAGGTGAGTATAATAAGGAAGACAGGAACCATTGTGAGATGGTGTATGTAAAAAAAATTTGATTTATTAGAATGCCCCTGGTAGCTTTATCAGTATCAATGGCTATTACCTTAAATAAGTATTAACATGAGAAGTTTATTTGATCCAAAGAAATGAGAAAAATTTATAAATTTTTATAGAGTAATGAGAGAATCTTTTATATACTTGATATAATTATATAATTATGATATAACCATCATTAATTATTTTGTTACATACCTGAATTCTAAAAATCTCAAACATAAGGGTGTAAAACGTACAAATAAAGCCAATTTGTGTTCTCTATTTTATGTCCCTCCCACACTTGTTCTTATTTTATAACCCATCTTATGGATTCAAAATTAATAAACTTAAGATTTGATGAAAAAATATCTTAGTGAAGTGGATATTAGCTTGGCGATACCAAGAGAGGTCAATTTGATTGTCATAAAAAATAAAGATGTCTATTCTAGAAAATAGAGAACTAAACTAAAGGAAAGTGAAATGTTGAAAAAAAAAAGACTAATTTAGAAAGCATAAATACAACCTACTCCTAACTCTACCTCATCACTTATTGTCATTTAAGGACATCTATAAATGGTGAAACCATGAAGTAGTGCTTCAAAACCTATATATTTACTAGATATGTTAGTCCATTACCTTGGAGATCACTTAAATGGAAAAAAATATTACCCACTATCTCTAATATATGGTAAAGTCTGGTTCATAAGGGGGTAAAATTATCATGTTTTATTTTATTTTCATGGGATTTGTCCTATAAAATCACCAAATTAGATATTATGAATTCTTAAAAATTTAATCTTCTCTCAAACCACCTTTTGACCAAGTCCTAATGTTTACTAAAATTAAGTAAAGATTCATTCCTTGAATCCTCCATATCTATTATATCTAATGAATATGACTCTTATTTCTCACTTGGTTCCTTGTAATCCTAAATAAATTGATATATTGGTAATTTAAGTATGATTGGGAGTACTATTTGTCATCCACATAGTAGTAGGTAAGGTAAAGCTTTGAGAGCTTGGTTAAATCTTGTTCAATCTACCCATAGTGCATATTTAGATAAAGGATTCCATTCTCTAGGTTTGTCTACAAATAAATTTTTAATGGCATCAATTATTTTCTTATTTGTTAATTCAACTATTTTTTTCCTTATCGGTAATAATTAGAATATGACATAATTGTGATTTGATTTCCATGGTCTTATTCAGTGAACTCACCTAATTGGAATGATGGCCCATTATCACAAAATAAATAAATGAAGGTACAAAACTTATTTTTTAATGTTTTATTCCATAAAATTTATTACATGTGCTCTAGAATGTTTTGTAGCAACTACTTCTGTACATTTGGTATAGTGATCCATGCTTGTGAGCATAAGTTTATGGCTAGATAAATAATTCAAGTTGTGACATTGATGAATTCCAAGCCCCACTGAGAAAATGGCCTTATTTTAATGACAAGATATAATGGCATTGTTGTATGTAATTCTCTCCTTTCTAAGACTTGGAATTCATGGCATGTTATTACATGGGCATGTGCATCCTTGAAGACTATTGGAAAATGGTATCCCATTCAAAGAATCTTATGAGCCATGGTGTTTCCATTCATATGAACACTACCAATCTTATAGTGTAGGTTCTCTAGAATATGTTGAGCTTTTTATCATGATACACATATGTGGTAGATGCATTCATAATTTCTTCTATAGATGATTCATTTTCTGATCATATAGTGAGTAGATTTGAGCCTCAAGGCTCTCTTTTATTCTCTACTAAGTTATAGGGGACAAGTACCTATGATTAAATATTAAGTGATATTAACATAAAAGTCTCCTCTACAAACTTGGGTTTGATAGACCTCCTCAATGGTGATGCATTGGTCAAGATTAGTCATAAGCTGAATGACTCCTTATCCTCTAAATATTTTTGTAGGCTTGATTTATATATCTAACTCTTGCTAAAATTTCCATCCATTTTACTCTATTATCCTAATTCATTCTATTGTAAAGTGAGATAGAAATCATTGTTTGGCACAATAGAGATAGTCTTATTTATCAAGATGTAATGTCTTAATTTCTTTACCACTTTGACTAGAGAAAACATATGCTTATCTATCATGGAGTATTTGAGATCTACTTCCTTTAAATGTATGGTCATGAATTTAATAGGATTCTTACTTTCATCCTTATTTTGGGTAATCATCACAACAATTGTGTGTTTTGAAATAAATGAATATAGTAAAAATTCCTTGTTGAAGTTTGGGATTATTAATATTAGGGCCTAAGATATGGTGTCCTTGATGTCTTGAAAGGACTTTCATGCCTCCAGTTTCCATTATAATTTATCATCCCACTTAAGCAGTGAATTCAAAGGCCTAATTATTTCTACAAAACTTGAGATAAACTTCCTCACAAAATTTATTTTTCTAAACAAAGACTTGAGCTCTTTTTTGTTATTTTGGGAACACAATCTTGGAAATACCTTAAAAAATTCAACTTGGATCAATGGTGAACCCATCCTTAGTGATGATGTTCCCCAATAAATTTCATTTAGTAACACCAAGTATGCTCCTTTTTATTTTTAAAAAGATACCAAACCTTCTACGTCTTTCAAATATTGACTATAGGTGACCTATGTGATTAGTTATGTTCTTTGAGAAAATATTGAGGTCATCCATGTAAATGATTATGAATATTCATATCAGCCCTTAAAATTCATGGTCCATGGCTCATTGAAATTTAGAACCCAAATTAATTAGGATAAAAGGTATCCTATTGTATGCACAAGTACCCCACTTCATGGTAAATGCAGTATTCATTATGTTTTATGATTCTACTAGCACCTAGTTATATCCTAAAAAACCATCCAAAAATGACATAATTTTAGAACCACTTACTATCTTGATCACCTCATCCAAGGAAGGTAGGGGGTAGTTTCCTTTCATGAAATCCTTATTCAAGTTCCTAAAATCAACACATAGTTTATTTTCTCCACTCTTTTTTATGACTAGAACTAAGTTGGAAACCCAAGTTGAGTGTATGATAGGGAACACTATCCTAGAATTAAATAATTTCTCTACTTACTTTTGAATGAGTGGTTCTAAGATGGAATGAACTAGTCTCTATATTTGTTTGAATGGATTACAATCTGGTTTCAATGGGATTATATGATTAGAGACCCTATGATTGAATATTTCCAAGTCTTCATAGATCTATCTAATCATATATTTATATTAGATGAGAAAATATTTCACCCTTTGTCTTTATTATGGGTTGAAATTGAGAATTATGTTGACATAACATGAATCACTCTCATCCTCAAGGTTCTCCTTGTTTAAATCAAACTCATTGACCTTGGGTTACCTCAACTATTGATGTTGGGGATTTGTATCAAATTCTATCTCTAAATAAACCATCCCTAGAGGAGGAAAATTTTATTTGAGTTTAATATTTCCTTCTTCTCCTAGTTCCTCTTGGCATAGATAAATAATTTTGTTATCATCAATGGTTTGATATTCAAATTTCCTAGAATTGGTTAAGAATTGGACTATCTTCTGATCATCATCAAACACCTAAATATTCTATATATTTTTAGGAAGTGATGGGTAATTCATGAGTTTAATATAAAACCTTTGTACCTTGGAATAATATTATATACACCTAAATCCACTCACCCTAACTATTCCATTAATCCCTCTATTTATCTTAATTAATTTTATAAGTATATTCCTAATTAAATAATTAAATCCCATTCCTTATCATAAATTTCCTATATTAGGTTAACACTTATACACACTCCATGTTATATTAATACATTCATTATCTCACTAATATCCCATTAAATCACTAATATCACCTCATTAATTAACTACTTGCCCTACTTGACAATTTAAAATTCAAAATAATATACTTATCCCCCTAGTCAACCTACACCTATCCTCTCCTACACATATAAAACCTTAAACCTCCATAAACCCCTAATTAATTCTTATTAACTACCAATAAAATATAAAAGCCTCTAAAATATAGAGCCTTCTCTAACTTTGTATAATTCTATAAACTAGATATTTATAATGAGTTAAAAATTCATTTTAATTCTCCTTCATCACCCTATAAATAACCAAGCATGGAGCTTGGTTAAACTAATTAGAAACTAACTTGAAATCCATGCATGTATATACCATCTCTCTTAATCCTTCATAATCTCATTGAATCCACACTATCCTTGCATCTAAGAAGCCATTAAATACTTCATCTTGAAGCCACCATTATCAAACAATCCAACAAGAAAGCGAAAAGTCCTTAGAGAATCTATTTGAAGATCTTGGATGGAAGATAAGATGACCAAAGTGATGGTAAGAGTATATTTATAATTTTTGATTGATTTTATATTCTCTCCCTTTGATGTTTTTGTAATTTTTAGGTCAAGTTACTATATTTAGTATATTAAAACTATAGGCCAAATTTTAAAAGCATACATTGGAAACCACAATTGGATCCCTCCTTTAAAGTAACCCTTGAGTGTGTGAGATGTATCAAATCAGCTTTTAGGACTAGTTAGAAGAAGATTGGGCCTTGAAATCTTGAAATTTTCATGTTCTAAATAAAGTGTGACATTATAATATAAATTTTGGTTTTGCACATGTGGTATTGCAAATCCTAACTATAATTCTACCTTACTACATGGAATAACTATTAACCATTGAATTTATGGTGGTTTTATAGCCTCTTATAAAATTACTTCTCAATAGAGGCAATTTTGAACTACATCTGTAGTTTTGATAGTATAGTTGTTTTGACTAAATATTGTACTATGGTTAATATTAGGAATTTTGACTTCTTGTAGGTTTTTATACTATTGATTAATCTTGTTTTTCTATAAGAAATCTAAATCAATCTTTTGTTACCTCTAAATTAATAGGTTTTTTCTATTAATCAAAATTGCTTGTCCTTGGTAGCAATATTTATTTTCATCTATGATTTTGCTTTTGCAAGAAGTGGTTTTGATTTAGGCTGTTGTCACTAACTTAAACTTGTGATTTTTCTATCTAACAATTTTATTATCCTTGTTTGGCTATGTTTTGATTATATAAAAGGGAATTACTCTACTCACAAAAAATCATTAAACTTAAAATAATATTTTTTCCTATATTTTATAATATTTCCTATCTATAGTAGTGGTTTGGAATTCTAGTTTTAGTTTTTAAAGTTATAGAGGAAATTTTGTCAATAGTTAGATAATAGTTGTTATCATTCTAGTTTCAAATTTTTATCAATAAATATTCAAATTTCAAGTTTAATTTAGTGTTATAGGTAACCTTTGTATATCTATATATACTATAAATTTTTAATATATCAAAACTAATTCTTGATATAAGTGATCTTGATTATCATAGGAAGCTTTGAAATTAGATAGGTAATTTTGAACATAGTTGTAAAAAAGGTGTTATTGTTCATCTTTAAGAATTTATCCATTTCAATAGTCTAGTGGTCAATTTTATAGATAGTTTAAATCTTTAATCATAATCTAACTCAATTGTAACATTAGGGCTTAGTCTAGAATTTATATTTTGAATTTCTTTTATATCTCTTAGATTGTTTGTGTTTTTATCTCACATAGTTAAATAGTTGGTTAAAATAAAAAAATCCTTGCCTATTTGTTACCCCCAATTTTGATTTATATAGTGTAACATGACATGGAATTCATCCCTATGCATGTTCCTAATCATTCAAGTTTGGTGACATTGATTTCATCATTGAACATTCAACCATAATCCATTTTTTTGTAGTATAAATATCAAGGATAGTTATCATTAGTCTATGTGGTTGATGCCATAAATGTATTCTATAAAGGGGAAGAGTTAATTCCCTAAACCAAACATTAGATAACACCTTACATATATTTGGGCCCCATATACCTTACGTATATCAGGGATGCCCCTATAAACCTTGTGTAACCTATCTTAGAACTATTGGTTATAATAAGAAACTTACTTTTAGAGTCAGTATTAGCTCCCAATTTATCATCAAGTGTAGATGGGGTAGAGATGGTTTGGAAATTTTTTTAATAGGTCACTAACCTACAACCTCACTCATGAATATAATAGACACTGTAGTCATTAGGTTATATACCCATTTCATTTACTAATATTAAGGATTGTATTTTTTGTGATTGTGTGTGTGTGTGATGCTAGAATAATATTGATTATGAGATGATTCAACCCTATCCCTCTTTCACCAAAAAACCTAAAAACACTTAGGACACATTCTATCTTAAGAATAAAACTAAATTAGTTTCACCTTCATCCAATCATCCAAAATTTTGAGTGTTAGATTTCATCTTGAAAATAAGCTAGAGTGGTCACCCATCCCTTCTTAAAAGTCTTAAAATCATCCTATTCATCATTTTATCCATTATACCTTAGTTAAATATTACC
>JARHVA010001466.1:30000-32500 GCA_037957365.1 Torreya grandis
AATCTCCCTTATGGATCTTCTCAAAACTTCTTCATTACATTGAAAGATATTAAATCAAGTCATTAATGAATTGAAAGTTACCATGGATATTGACAAAAATCAGTTTCAATCCTTTGGGGGACATTTATCCCCATCATAACAAATCCTCTTTAATGCCCAAGACATGCCACAAATAATCTATGATCATAATTACCCCTTATTCATTGAAATCTCCATCGCCAATCATAAAATCAAAAGGGTTATTATAGATGGAAGATCCACCCTAAATTTTTGTAATATTGACTTCATTAAAAATTTGGGGTATTCATAATCTTCATTAGGGCCCTCTCTAATAATTATTAAGGCTTGTGATGATAATGAAAGGTCATCTACTGGAATAATATATCTTCCCATATATGTGGGGCCTATAGTCCATCAAACACTAATTGATGTATTGGATGTAGATCTCCCTTATGATATTATTTTGGGATGCCATTGGATTCATGAGATGAGAGTGGTACCCTCCATCCTTCATTAATGTCTTAAGTTCCCAAATTTGGGTATGGAGGTCACCATCATGAGTGAAATTGAACATTTTCATATCTGTCAAATGGAACAACCAAATCTTAATTTTTATTACCCTATCACCCAAAGATCATATTATAATACCAAATATATGAAATATGTCCACCCTGATTCTCTATCACCCACCTCATATGAGTAACTAGAAATCACTCATGTGAAGACTATCTCAAAGGGGTTTGGGGAATATGATTATAAAACTATTTTCATAGGAGACTTTCTTCCCCTATCCCCCTATAGTTATGGGTCCCAAGATATGTAGCAAAATAAAATTATCATCTATCATTTTGGGTTGACTACTTTCACAAGCATAAGGATGTTATCAAAATAATATTTTGAAGAGCTTGATAACTCTTGGATTATTCATGAAGACGTGGCCCTAAAATTTCATACGTAAAAATATCCCTAACTATAGAAAATGATTCAAAACATGAATTATAAGGGTAACAAACTAGGTCAAGAGGAATAAGGAATACTAAAACCTATTGGTGTTCAAGAACATCTGAGATGACTTAGACTAGGGTACAAAAAACTAGGCATTAACTTTAACTCTATCACCACATATACTTCTTTAATTATTGAAGAGTCCACTTCTAATGAAGAAGTCAAGATAGTTTTTGTTTGTTATCTCTATGAGTACCAGGCTACCATGAACCTATTCTCTAACAATACCATTTCTACCATCCACATCTTACTTAGTTACCTTAAACGAATATATTGGGATCAAAGGAAAGAGACATCCTTTGATGTGTTTCAAAATGATGAAGCTATTATTGAGTATCTGGGAGCTCAAGATTTCATGCCATTAAGAGATCACAAAATAGGATTCACTATAAAATTAAATGAGTCTACCTATTTTGGAGGGTAACATGAGTCACTAAATCAAATAGATGAAGAATAATATGATGAAGTTGACCCCTCTCTATATCTAAAATAAATCCATCTAAACCTTGATGAATAAGATATTTATTAGGAGCTAAGTGTAGATCTACTAGATGAGTTTGTTTTAGGATAAGAGATACCACCACCCCCAATATATATTCAATATTAGTCACCTTCCCTAATAGATGAAGTCAAAATATTAAATATTAGAACTAAATAAAACCCTAAAATAAATAAATTGGGGGTAATTCTCACCTGTAAAGAATACCAAATTATTATTGACTTTTTAAAGTAGTTTATTGACATATTCACATGGAGTTATTTTGACATGCCTAGGTTAGATCCTAATTCAGTGATACATCACTTAGTTGTGAATCCAAATGCTAAACTAGTTAAATATAAGCTCCTATGTGTGCACCCTAAAGTAGAATTATTATTCAAGGAAGAGTTAAAAATTTATTGGAAGCAGGATTCATTTGGCTAATTGGTTATTTTGAATGGATCTTTAATATTATCCCCATTACCAAACCATAAGGAAGGATACAGATTTGTACCAACTTCCAAGATATAAATAAGGCATGTCTAAAATATGACATTAATTTACCAAATATCAACTTGATCATGGAATCTTTCATAGGATATGAAATTTCCCTCATGGATGATTTTTTTGGTTATAATCAAATAAAATTAATAAAGAAGATCAACATAAGATAACATTTATTACTCCATGGGGGAATTTATGCTATCAAGTGATGCCTTTTGGATTGAAAAATGCCAAAACAACCTACTAAAGGGACATGATAGGCATATTCCATGATGTGATGCAAGATATTGTGGAATAATATGTGGATGATATTTTAGGATAGTCTAAACTCCAAAATGAACACCTAACCCTCCTCAGAACATCTATCCCTCCTTAGACAATTTTTTGAGAGGCTCAAAGAATATAAAGTTAGACTGAACCACAAAAAATGTGTGTTTAGGGTCATTTCAAACAAACTCTTAGGATTCATATTCCCTCAATCAGGCATCAAGGTAGATCCTTATAACGTGAAAG